>OY856410.1:622213405-622490905 GCA_963693085.1 Alisma plantago-aquatica
TCGAGAAGGGTTCTTGTTGGTCTCATCAAGGGCAGCAACACATTCTCTAGATCCATTCTTTTCATGTTAGCATTGTCGAGGATAATCATTGCCTGCTCCACTATGTCATCATACCCCCCAAGACATGAATAAGAGCTAACCAACGACTACATAAGAAACAAAAAATATTACAAATTGAGTAAATTAAGATTAGCTATGAGCAATACTAGAAAATAAAGAATGCCCACCTGGTCAAGTTTCATGTTCTTTTGCCAAACTGTGATTGGCAACAACAACTTGCAATAATGGTAATAGCGATCTAAGTTGAATTAACACCTAAGGTAGTATTTACACTCAGTAGTAGAACAATATTTAGGACCATGCAATTGTATGAGCATTGCACATCATAGCAAAGAGACCAGGTTCCCAATAGAGAAAGAACGAGAAATACATAGCCTCCAGCTGTAGGAAACAATAATAAGTAGATCTAGGAAAAAGAAACTCCTACACTTCCAAAAACTAGAAAACAATCTAAAAATATAGATCTTGAAACTCAAACAAAACGCATTATTGAATTACTATCATTAGTCCCTTCACATATCGTAAGCCATTTTAGACTGAGAACGAATAATATATCGGACATAGTCTTTGTAAGAAGTAGAAGACAAGAACCAGTAAACATGTAACAGAGCAGATCATAGTAGGAAAAGAGGTAGAGATAAGTCATAAGATCATCCTGACTTGTAGTCAAAATAAAAAGAAACAAGCAAGAAGCCCTACACACCAATAATTCCGAATTACATACTTCCATATCATAAGAACATGATTACTAGTCTTGAAAAGAAGGTATCCCTTAGTATGCAAATGACTAATAAGGCCTGAGTACAGGGGTATAAGAAGCCCCAGGACCAAATCCCACCTGAATCACATATAGAAATAAGCTAGAATTAGGAGACAGAAACATGAAAGATCCCGTCTTAATATACAAGATTAGAAGAGAGAACACTGTAGCATCATAACAGTATATAAACATCAATTATAATTAGGAGTCTAAATGTTCTCTACTTGACATCCATACATATAAAAATTACAATTTTGTAGAATGCTTTATTTGGTGTCCGGTACATGACAAATTAGGGGCATTTAATCATGGATAGTGAACTAGAAACATTGATATTAGAAACGTAATGAGTAATTCTCTATAGAAAAGAGGTTGCCTACTCAACTAGAAACAAGGATTAAAAAGATAGATAACATATTCAAATCAAAAGTAGCCGCTTAGCCAAGAAGTATTTCGTTGACTTGTACTAAATAACAAACGGGGAAAGGGAAAATTACAATTGTATCCGATGCTCTTAGCACATTCTGTGTCAGAAGTCCTTTATATATAGCCTTTAGCGGTAAGGAATCCTCTTGGACACATGAAATACTCTGTATTTTCTGGAACAAAGATTCCATCTTCTTATGTCTCGCTTCCTATATATCTAGATCTATACCTGTGATGGCTGGTTCCTGGTACGGGGGAAGACGGTGAGAAGAAAAGAGCGATCTGATGAGGAGGGATGAGAGTGAGAGAGCATGATGATGGTGGAACTATCAGGGTGGATCGCGGGTGATGGAGGTTATATACTGTGAGTTAATCAGGGTCTATGATGGGATGGATGGAGAGCCGAGCATAATGGGGCATTGTTGGTATTTGGGGGAGGCGGAAATACCAACCTTCTCAATAGGGGGAAGGAGAGGCGTGAAAAAGTTAAATTTTTTGGACGTGCTAGTTTTTTTTGGGAGGGGAGGGAGAGGCGTTTGGAAGAAAATTTTGTAGTGAATTCCAATATGTAGTTAATTTTGTAGTTGTTTGAATTAACTACATATGTTTTAGTTATATTTTTTAAATTTGTAACAGAAAGTAATTTTTACTACAAATACAATATATATATATATTTAGAATATTTGTAGCTAAATCATCTTTTTTTAGTAGTGATTGTTGTCTTTTTTAGTACTCTGATCAAGTAGTCATTTTGAAACAATCTAAAGAGCATAATGGATTAGAAATCATGGTGTAGATAACTCAATATTACCTCAAGAGAAGATGAAAATTACATCATTAACTATCAAAACTTGAACATTTGGTAACTATAAGAGAAAGATACAATAACATGAAATCTAAATCCGAATACAAATAAGCAAAAGAGGAGTTCTTGAAGATTTAATTCAAGAAGATAATAAAGTAAAAGACAGATAACTCTATTTTTATAAAGTAATTCAAGGTATGAAATTCACATAAGATGGAGAGAATTCCTATCATAAGTATAAAATGAGAAGATGAATGGGAAAAATGACAAAGGAATAAGGTGGAACCTGAGTTAATCTTTGACCAAGAAAAATTTAATGTAAAATCAACATGGCATGTGAAAGAAATTAAGGGAGATGATCCATGTTTAATGAAGAAATGTGGAATATAATGATTTACCTGATGATAAGTGGTTGAAAAATATAATAAAATAAGAGAACATATCCAAGTGTGATAAATAGTCATTAAGGAAGGAGTAATGGGATATGTTAATCATGATGATTCCTATGCTAATGGCAAGGAACCCAAAATGAAAAAGGTAAAATGGTACATAAGAAGTTGTAACCTGCATAATGAGCATCGAATTGGTTACCTTTTTGCTAGTGACCCTTGAACAATGTTGCTATGATGTGGGAAGTGTGTTTCCCTTTGTGTCTTTCCTTTCTAGGGCTCAACTTTCAAGATGTGTGGATTTGTTCTAAACATGAGGGTGGATAGCTTATTGTAGCATAAGGTTGCTTGGACTATGGTTCCAAGATCATAAAGTTGTGATGAGTTTGCTTTTGAGCCTTCCAATAATTAGGAAGACTCCTGTTATATGTCTTGAGATTTTTTATGTTGGTAAAAGTAGATGAGATAAGGATGTGAGTTCCTTATAGCACATGAGGTGGATACCAAGGTAATGAATCCTAGTATCTAAGATGTATCAACAGTATGGGAAGTATGTGAAGGTTGGAGATGTTTATTAAATGAGCATTCCAAGTATTCCTCTCCCTTAGAGAGAGAGAGAGTTGATGATGACCCTATAAATGTTGTTGGAAGGAAAAATAAAAGTGATTCTATAATGTTGTGTATGGTTCGGTGATAGATGGGCAAGACCACTATCAAGGATAGATGGTTTGTTGATCAGTAGACATGTCCTACCGTGTTCCTTTAAGATCAAATATCCTTTAAACATAAGAGTTAGAATGGATGACATAAGTTACATGACCATGGTGAATTTATGGTTATGTCCTTTAGACTAATCAACGTACCAATAGAATTTATGAATATGAGGACCAAAGTGTTCAATTCATGTCTTACAAGTTGTAGCAAGCTTTAAATGATGACATCTCAAAGTATTTTAGAGATGGTCAATAACATGGTCAACATATTTGGTAAACCTTAAGAATGTTGACGTAAATTTCTTATGTGTGACAAGTCTAGCAAGAATGAGTTGGGGGTTGACTAAAGTATCCTCTTAGAGTTATGATACCTCTTTTAAGTATGTTATGTAAATCCTGACAAGATGAAGATAGTGTCGTTGTTCTAATCCTAACAAGATCAATCAGGAAGTTATATTTGTTAACGGTTATAGACAAATATATGATGCTTCAACCAAACAGATGGTCAGTTCACCGTTGATTAGAGAATCCTTTCTCTCTCTCTCTCTCTCTCTATATATATATATATATATATATATATATATATATAGAGAGAGAGAGAGAGAGAGAGAGAGAGAGAGTCAGGCTAGAATACACTAGAGCGTATTCGGAGTAGAATACACTCAAGTAGCTTTTCATGATGTAATATTTTTTTTTTCAAAAATCTAATCTGTTGATCTTCTTAAACATGTTGTGAATATATCATACGCAAAATTTGAGCACATTTGGACATTTATAGGTCATGTTATAAAGACCGTAAAAATTATGCATTTCAAATTAGTTTTGCGTGTTGATTTTGTTGCCCTTGGATGAGTGACTTACACTCATCCAAATGGGCCAAAATTTGTATGTAGCCTACTTATAGTATTATGGTGAAGATCAATGGTTTACATTTTGCAAAAAATAGTCTTGATATGCAAACACACTTGAGTGTATTCGTGCGATCTATGCACTTGAGTGTATTCTAGCCTGACTCTATATATATTATATATATATATTATATATATACATATATATACATATATATACATATATATACATATATATATAGAGAGAGTCAGGCTAGAATACACTTGAGTGTACAGATCACGATGTACACCCCAATGGTGTTTGCCTACCTAGATCATGTTTTTTAAAATCTAATCCATTGATCTTCATGGTTACAATAATAATAGACCGCATACAAAATTTGAGCTCATTTAGATGAGAGTAAGTCACTCATCCAATGACAAAAAAATTGACGCACAAAACTAATTTGAAATGCATGATTTTTACCTCCTTTAGATGCACGACCTATAAGTGTCCAAATGAGTTGAAATTTATTATATAATATGTTCTTAAGATATTTAACAAGACCAACGGTTTAGATTTTTCAAAAATTTACTGCATTTTTAAAGACGACTGAGGTGTACAACGCCTCCGATACACTCGAGTGTACACTAGCTTGACTATATATATATATATATATATACTTCATATTTATTGAAAATTAGGAGATTGTACCTGGTTGATTGAGTTGTTAATTACAATAACCATCAAAGGGGCATAGAGATGAAACCTTATAAAGTTACATATGATAAGATATACATGATGTTCTATGTTTTGTAAGATCCAGTGGGTATTTCCTCTGAGTGACGTGTGATACAACAGATAGAATAGTTCAAGACAACAATCGAGTCCCAAAGTTGAAAGGTACTACCATACCTATACATGTGGTACAACAGTTCTTATGTTGAACCAAGGTGACACATGCAAGAGTTGAAGGAGAAGAATATGTCTTCTATGAGAATGATGTGACATCATCATGTGATGAAAGTAACAATGTGGAAGATTGAGGATGAGGTGCATGATAAGTATCCATCTTTGTTTACCTTGGATTTCGAGGGTGAAATCCCTATCAGGGGTTTATGGTTGTGAGACCCCTAACCTTGTTTAAATGGTTGAACATGCTTAATTACCATAATTTAATTCTTATAACTATAATCTAACCTTGTGATGTGATTTATAATCATAAGATAAGATTAAGTTTCAAGTTTGGTCCAATTTGAACAATGCTTGTGCAAGTTATGCAATTTTATGTACATTTTGGACTTTTCTAAAATTTACCCAATTGGGAGTGTTTTCTTGCAATTTATCACTTCCATTATGTTTATTGGATATTCTATCATCATTCTTGATCTTTTTGAGCCATGGGGTTCCTAGTTGAACCTTGGTTTGGAGGTGTTTTCCTCAAGGGTATTTTAGGGTTTACCCATTTATGGATGAGCTACCGTTAGCAGCTATCAACCAATGATTTATTAGATTGGCTTGGAAATTCAACAAAGGAGAGATAAGTAGGTTTCTATGAATGGTGGGGGAGCTACTTGTGTGGCTTCTTGTATATCCTTGATAGTTTAAGGCCATGGATACATGGAGAGCATTTTAGACACCTCATGCTTATTCTATCCCTTATCCTAGGGCTTTATATATATATTTTTGAGCTCCCAAATGAAAGTTTTTCTTTCCACCACTTCCCTCCTACTAAGAACCTCGTTCCCTATCTATTTATCTACAGAGGACCTGTCCACGGTAGAAGAGGAAGGCAAATTTCTTGGTGGAAGCTCCTAGGGTTTTGTTTTGCTCTCTTTTAGGGTTTAAAAAGCTTCCTTCTAGTGATCTTAACCTAAATGAGTAAGAATCCCCTTCCTTCCTCTATTTCTTTCTCTATTATCCTTCCTCATATCTTTCTCCAGGTTGAAATCTTGTTGTACCATGGTAGAAATTGCTCTAAAGCTCTAAATCCCTACCTTTCTTGCTCCTTATGCTTAGCATTTTCTCATTTGATGAAGAAAGGTGCTAGATGGACGAGTTCA
The DNA here is from genome assembly GCA_963693085.1 of Alisma plantago-aquatica. Classification (NCBI taxonomy): domain Eukaryota; kingdom Viridiplantae; phylum Streptophyta; class Magnoliopsida; order Alismatales; family Alismataceae; genus Alisma; species Alisma plantago-aquatica. The sequence continues at coordinate 622,219,450 of OY856410.1, forward strand.
CAAATTATGCTTGGATTTTCTACCCTACCTGCTCGTGTTTTCTTCTGTTTGGGAGTTTATCTTCTAATTCGAGGCAAGTTTTATAACTTGCTCCACGTTTATTGCTTACCATAAACTTGCTAGCTCATGTTCTTGCTTTTAAATGATGATGCATGCACTAAAAAGCTATGCTTGACTTGGATTTCAATTTTATGATGTTCCATGTCCTAATTTCAGTTCTAGATGAATAATCATGTGTACATTATTCTTGAGGTATAATATGACTTGGATTAGGTTGGTTTGACAACTGATGGTGCTAAACACCTATCAACCAATGGTCAATTTTAGGGTTTAAAGTTGATTCCTTCTATTAACACATGACTCAATGGTGGTACCATTGCAACAACTGATGGTGTTGTCTTTATGACAACTGATGGTGGTGACCAAGGGTGTCAACTGACATTTACCCCTTAGGTTAGGTTTTGGCCTAATTATAATCTTAGTGATTAACAACTATGTACCCTAATGATGCTATCAATCAATGGTGATATTAGTTTGATATTCGATGGTGATTAATGAATATATTGTTGATCTAACAACCTATGGTGATTTAATGGTCACTATTGATGGTAAATTAGGTCTCCAAAACCTATGGTGAGTTAAGCATGTAGTTGTAGCATCAATTAAGCCTTAAACCAATGGTTTCTTAGGTCATTTGATGCAATGGTTGAACCTATACTCCAATTGATGTTTTAATATATGAACTTGACCTAATGGTTAAGATCTATTGTTTCTTCATATAATAAATTGGAATGATGTCTAAATATAATATGTTGGTCCTAATAAAGTGACTTAAATGATTTCCGTTATGAGATCAATTCAAGAATCTCATTTACTGACGACTTGTTTTAAATAACAATCGCTTGTGAGTTTTACCCTACTCTCAATGGAAATTTATATGTTGTTAATTAAGGAATGTCTAGGGTTAGATGGTGATTATTTCTAGAGCATAACTCAATGACTTCATAGGTGGTTTGTTCAAGATGTTTACTTATATAAACGACTAATGGCTTGACGTTTTCAACATTTCATGGTTAGAAGTTGATGCCTTAATACTCCCATAGTTTTGGGTGAAGCCTATAGTGTAGTGTTATGATTCTAATGATGATAATTTGATGGTTCAATGTCTTAAACTTGTATTCTTACCCTTACCCTTGTATGATTATGATTGATAATCACCATAATGAATTAATGGGTAACCCTAATGAGGTACAACTCGTTATACCTAGCTTTAATATAACTAAATGATGGTAATTGGGTATGAGTGTTGGCTATGATTATGACATTCGTTATCACATGTTGTTAGCTATGCTTAAATTTCGAGATATGCCTTTGTAACTAGAGATGCCTATACTGCTAATCATGCTTATGTAGATAGTTGTGCTTATATTGTTAGCTCTACTTATGATGTTGATATGTTCAACTTGTTAGACATGCTGATGTTGTTATCTATGCTTATATTGCTAACTATGCTTTTGTAACTGGAGATGCCTACACTACTAATCATGCTTATACAGATAGTTGTGCTTATATTGTTATCTCTACTTATGATGTTGATATGTTCAACTTGTTAGACATGTTGATGTTGTTAGTTGTGCTTATGATACTAGACTTATTCATGATGTTAGAGATGCTCATGCTGCTAGACTCCTTATACTATTAATAGGTATATGAGAATAGTCTGGCTAATGAAGATGGTTATTATCTGCTCCTTTATGTATTTTTTTAATCATCAATGATGTTGAGCTTATTTGTTATACATGATTAAACTGCTTAAACTGTCTCATTACCCAAAAATGTTGGAATCAATAAACGTTGTTGGAGGTTATATCTTTTGCTAGGACATGGGTCTCACCCTTGTGGTTCACCACATCTTTTTAGGTAATTGGAAGTAACGGAAACAAACTTGTGGAAGCAAAGAGGATCTATAGTAATGAATCTTTGAGAAAGTTGATTAGATGTCTAGTGTGTCCTAGAGTAGTCCCTGTACTCTCAAGTTTGGGCATGAAATTTTTGTATACGATGTTTCAAACGAATCAGAATTTTGTTAGCATGCTAATGCTTATTTGTGTGGCATATACAAATATTGTTCTCCTGTGTATATATGTTGTGGATTAGGTGATAGAACAATTTGTATCGAATTCTTGTCATAGTATGGATACAAGAAAGATATTGAGCTCTTATGCAAATGTTTCTGAGTAGGTGTTGATGTTGAAATTGGTTTTAGTTTACCAATATTTTTGGATATGTGGTTAATTGGTGATCGATTGTGTTTTATATTTTGAATAATCTCATTTAGTATAACGGGTTCTTACAAAGACGGAGAAGAGCGGAATGCTTTACCCTATGCACAAACTCTGAACTAGCCATAAAGTTCTTACATGAGCCTCATAAATGCCCAACAAAGTATCGACCTATTGCACAAAGAATTGAAGCCTTACCAGAAAATTTCAGATCGTTCACAATCATGCATGTTAATAGGGAAGCTAACAAGTTGACAAACAAAATTTCAACATAGTTCCTTCATAGTAATGGAGAAAGGATACAATGGCAAACATGCCCCACTGATTGAAGATTTCATGGCAACATGACATCTCATAGGCTAATTGTGCTGTGTACTATTTTTTTTATTTAAAAAAAGCAACATCCACACCATGACCACTTGGTGTGGTTAAATATTATTAACATTATTCATGAATATGGTTCTTTCTTTATATCTTTGTAGTCCTTACTTATTATACATCACACAATAAAAAGCAACAATATTTTTTATGATTTCCAATTTATGCTTACAACAAACCAATCACATAGAAGTGAATAGAATGTACGTTCCATAAACCAAAACAGAGTTCCCAAAAAATGAGTGACTTACACCAAACCAATCGGAGTCTAAGAACAACAGTAACAGTTTATATAATCAAATGATATAATTTTTTATCGTACTATACACTACTTTACAAGTATGTGTAGTCATCGATTTAGTATGTTCGTGTGTTTCAACAACTTGGTTGAGTGCTCATCAATTTAGTCAGTATGTGTTTCACGTCAACTTGATAGTTAATCGAGTTGTTATCTTTGAATATGTTGTATTTAAATTATTATGATTAATTTTTATATAATTTTTTGGAGCATAAGTAATTTTGGAAATCATATGGTACAAATTGAAAGGAAACACTTGGAAGTTAATTGTCAACCAATACATACTCAGGAAGGAAAATACATATAATTTTGTAACGACACATGACATATTAAGAGTTTTCTAAGAGTAAATCAATGTTCAACTTTTATAGGTTAATTTAATCATCTAACACATGCTAAGCATGTGGCTTTCCGCTAGTTTCTATATAACCCTATAAAAAGGGAGAATGTGCCATGTGCTTTTCCACCAGCTTCTCCTGTTTGTTTGACTGCTTCTTCTACTGGCTTATGAATTCATCGATACGCTGTTTGTTCTTTTTTCTATTTCAGCAGATAACAATCACAACAATAAGGCACATCAGCTGTTACATCTAATGGCTGCCCATTTGTGATTAATCAACCTCGTGCACATCTTTACACAGACTCATAATTTTGTTTTTTTGTTTGTAACGCTCAAAGTGGACTTATTATGGAAGCGTCACATTTTGGGTGTATGTATTAAGCTGTCTATGTGCTTATGAGACACATAATGGGCCGATGATAAAAAACACCTGACACATGACAATTGTGTATATGACAATTCTATAACACATTTATCTCCTTTTTTGATGTGACAACAAAAGGTATATCTAAAAAGACAACACAGATAAAGAAACAACATAATATAAAAATGTATGACCAACTGAGCAAGTAGATGGGAACATAATTTTTAGCAGCTAGTTGGACAATGTGTTTCGATGTTACGACAAACTTTCTATGTGGTAATCAATCAATCATGTATGTGTCCTTACATATCACATGTAATTGACTTATAGCTAATTGAGTTGTTATTTTTAACGAATTCTATCAGTTTCGATTTATATTTAGAATGATTTATCTAGTTGTTAATTGAGTTGTTCTATTATAGTGGGTTGTATATAAATTATTTTGTATGACAATGTAATTAATCACAAGTTTATGAAAAAATAATTTTACTAGTAGTTTAATTGTACATTTACATGTTGTTGAAGCTAGATGTGTTTGTTGTGACTTCTAATAGCTACCTATTTGTGAGGTTTTTAACATGTTACTAGCTAAAAACACGTGCTAAGCACGTGAATAACATTTGAATTAGCAGAATAAAATCTTTAATGTATATTATTAAACATGATAAAAATGTTTGATGATTATTCAAATTTTAATCTAAAAATTGATCAATAAAATCTTTGATGTATTTTATTAAACATGGTAAAAATGTTTGATGATTATTCAAATTTTAATCTAAAAATTGATCTTTTTCTCTGGGTTTGTAATTACTAATAATAATAATTACGTACAACTTGCTAAAGAGACTAACTAAATTAACATCTACTTGCCCTCTTGTAATACAAAAATAATTAAAAATTGAAGTGCACAAAAGAATTGTGAACTATAAAAAAAAGTTTGGTTAAACCATTAAGAGAGATAAAGAGAGAGTATTTAGATTAACATCCAATTGGTTTTTTCTAATCTGTAAGCACAAAACATGTTGAATTGATTAGCATCAAGATATATTGGATTGATTAACACATATACATGTTGTTAGAGCACAAGTAATGAATAGACCAGTGAACATATAACCAAGCTACTTGAGCACATGTAAATGCATTCAATTAGTTAACCATTTGACTCCCTCCAACTTATAGTGCATCATTACCAAAATTTAAATCAAAGTTATTTTTTCCCGTAGGACTCATGATGTCATTGCATTAACATGCACTTTTGGACCGATTAATACTCTCACAAAATGGTTGTACACACAAACAAACTTAACTAATTAGCATTGGTATAGATTGTGATTAAACACACAAATAAACTAACGCAATGAACACATATAATTTAATGGAGCTTTCTTTCAATAAATTGATGATGTCGAACACATAATTAGACTGGACTGATGAGTATGCAGACAGACTACTGGAGCACGCAGACTTTGAACAATAAGCATACAATCAATCTTTTAAAACACAGACGGGCTGGTCTGATAAAAACACATACTTAAATCTAAAATTTGTACAACACTTCCATCTTTTTATTCAAACTCGAAAAAATGATTTTTTAAAGAAAAAAAGCAAAAATGGCAAAGCAATTAACATTTACCAGGGAGCTAATTGGAAAAAAAGGCAACCATGTTGATTAGCGAGGCATATACTTCTGACTCGGCTTAACCGAGTGAGACACGTATAAACATAACATGATTAACAGAGTAAGCCAACATGCTTTTATATTATTTTTTAATTGTCAGTTATAAATGCTACACTGTGATAACGAATACGGTTGTGGGATGCACAACACAAAATATCTTTCTTTATTAACCGTAGTCCAGCCGTCAACGATCCAGAAACAGATGCCTGCTGAAACCAGAAATGCTGGAACTATATAGCAACTGCCATGTTTTACCGATACAGATAAATATTAAATAAATGATTTGAGCGCAAGCACCTTAAGCTGACAGAATAACAGCTAGACTGAACCAAAACATTTATTGTATATGTTTCACATTAGTGGAAACGTGTCAAAACAGGAATAGCACAGATAACAACAAAATAAACGGAAAGTAACACGCAGTTGCTCCGTCTGGATAGCCCTTATTAGATACGGAGTTCTAAGCGGCACACAGCCGTCCGCGAACAAATCCGTAAGCAAACAGCTCAACAGTGCAGCAGACACGGGTAGGCGAACATGCAACTCGACAGCAGGTGCACACATGCAGACGAACAGACAGCCCGACAACAGACACCGGACTGTCCTTTATTATAGGTTTTTAAGAAAAAAGCAAAAACGGCAAAGCAATTAACATTTACCAGGGAGCTAATTGAAAAAAAAGGCAACCATGTTGATTAGCGAGGCATATACTTCTGACTCGGCTTAAACGAGTGAGGCACGTATAAACATAACGTGATTAACCGAGTAAGCCAACATGCTTTTATATTATTTTTTAATTGTTAGTTATAAATGCTACACTGTGATAACGAATACGGTTGTGGGATGCACAACACAAAATATCTTTCTTTATTAACCATAGTCCAGCCGTCAGCGATCCAGACACTGCTGAAACCAGAAATGCTGGAACTATATAGCAACTGTCATGTTTTACCGGTACAAATAAATATTAAATAAATGATTTGAATGCAAGCACCTTAAGCTGACAGAATAACAGTTAGACTGAACCAAACATTTATTGTATATGTTTCACATTAATGGAAACGTGTCAGAACCGGAATAGCACAAACAACAGCAAGTTAAACGGAAAGTAACACGCAGTTGCTCCGTCTGGAAAGCCCTTATTAGATACGGAGTTCTAAGCAACACACAACCGTCCGCGAACAAATCCGTAAACAAGCAACTCAGCAGTGCAGCAGACACAGGTAGACGAACAAACAACTTGACAACAGGTGCACACATAAGACGAACAGACAGCTAGACAACAGACACCAGCTTGTCCTTTATTATAGGTATATAGACTCTAGCCAAAGGTATGTGTAATTTTTTATTCCAAATACTTATTCGTGTGGTTCTTATATTGTCATTTCTTTGTCACAGTTGACTAAGCAATTGCGTGCACATCTTTATGGCGAACCATACAAGACCAAATGGTTGTTTCTGCTATCGTACTTCTTCACTTGCCATTTTTTTCTTCACAATTCATGATCTTCTTTGTGCTTTGTTTGTAGTTTTTTTTTAACAATCGAAGTAGATTGAGTTATTATGGAAGTGCCACATTTTGGATGTATGTATTAAGCTGTTTGTGTGTGCTTGCCTTTCCATTTGCTAGCTTGGATAATCATTTTTTTTATTTTTCAGCTGTTAAAATATATGTTTTCAGCTGCTAAAAATTATGATTCCAGCTACTTGCTCGATTGGATAATATTCTAATATTTTGTTATTTCTTTATTTGTCCATCTGCTTTTTAGATAAAAGTGTTACAAAATTGCCATGTATAGGACCGCTATGTGTCATGTATTTTTTCTCATAGGCCCATCATGTGTCTTACAATAGTTGAACGTAGACCTGTCAAACGGGTGGGTGGGTTGAGTTTGGGTTAGGTCATTGCGGGTTTGAGTCTCGCGGGTGCGGGTCAAAAAGACCCAATGTTAAACGGGTGAAGAAGTCGCACACCCAAACCCGACCCAGCGGGTTGCGGGTCGCCCGCGGGTGCCCATATAATATGTGCACATTGAAGAGATATTGCTAGTTTCTGCACTACGGCAAAGAGTAGAATGATTCATGAATAATTTTAGTGTAAGCATAACAAAATGAGGGCAACCTTCCACTACTTTTTGTGTCAAACACAATGTAATATCTATTATGATGTTTTGAAATAAAATGAAAGAGACAAAATGAAAAACAACCATTTCTGCAATGTACAATAAAAAAACTAAATGATATAGATGTTACAAATAGCATAACATATTACCATAACAACACTATATTTTGTCACCTTATGTTAAAAGTTATTGATGTTTCATGTTCTTATGATTGCCCAATACATAAAGTGAACAGAAAGAGAATATAATTGTTATGATTGAATATAAAACACGCATTACACTATATATTCATTAATATAAAGATAATATAGAAGTTAACGAATTTGTTTCCACTAGTGTAAACAATTAACAAATGATATCAATAAAGAAAGTTAGACTTTGACTCTTTATGTTGTATACATTACACGTCATCAATTTAGTTGATTGATAAATGTACATGTGTTGCATGTCTTAAGAGTCATATAGATAATATATTTATATTAATATATGATTTAGTTAAATGGGTACCCACGGGTGCCCGCGGATCACCTGTGAAACCCACTAAATAAACGAGTGGGTATGAGTTTGGGTGATTTCTAGCGGGTGGCAAATTTCTCAACCCAAACCCAACTTAAACGGGTCGATCCGTGGGCACCTGCGGATTTTAGCCCAGTTTGATAGGTCTAGTTGAATGTTGCATTTCTATGTTACACAAACCTTTCTATGTGGTCATCAGTCAATTATGTATGTATCAACCTTACATGTTCGAGGTAATCAACTTACAATTAACTAAGTTGCTGTTTCTTAACGGGTTGTATCAATCTTAATTTAGATTTTAGTAACTTTTTTGATGACAAATTAAATGTTAGAACGAGTTATTTAGCTGTTAATTAAGTTGTTTTATTATAGTGAGTTGTATATAAATTACCATGTATGACAATGTAGTTATAATCATAAGTCTAATGAAAAATTAATTTTAGCAAAAGTTTAGCTATACGTCTACATGTTGTTTCATCTAGACGTGTTTGTTATAATTTTCTATTAGCTACCTATTTGTGAGGTTTTTAACATGTTACTATAACTAGATGTATGTGTGATTTTTTATTTCAAATGCTTATTTTTGGGTTTTGATACAATCATTTCTTAGTCAGAGCTATTACAAAATCAGTGACAACTCTTATTCGAATAGTTTGTTCTGTAAAACTTTTTATTTCTCTTTTGAATAAAATTTGTAGCAGGGGTCGATGTTGGACGCTATTTGAACAACTTGCTTAGGGTGTTATGTGACTTTTTTCAACAGCTGTTTGAACAATTTCAAACGGATGTATGTGATACAATAGCTTGATTGTGTGCTCCTCGGTCCATCCAGTAGTCCATCTACATGTTGTTATTTTTTATTCGGACTATCTGTTTGTAGGATTGTTACATGTTACTCCAACTATATGTTTACGTAAAATTTTTCATTCAAAATGTCTATTTGTGTGGTTCAACAAAATTAATGATAGATGTTTGTGTGTATTTTTTGTTAGGACCGTTACATGTTACTCCAGCTATATGTTTACGTAAATTTTTTCATTCAAAATGTTTATTTGTGTGGTTCAACAAAATTAGTGATAGATGTTTGTGTTAGCTGCTATTTGAAAAAGTTGTTGGTGTTACATAACTTTTTCAATCGCTTATTTTAAAACATTTGTTATTATTTTCTACAAAAGCATTGATGATTGCTGTTCATGGAATTCTATTCAACTATCTTTTTAGGTTGCATATATATGTATTCTCCTTCCACTACTATTTTTTAAATATTTTTTGTTAGTATTATATAAATTAAGTTTATTTATGCGTATAATACATGCTTTGGCCCAGTCTAATGAAAAAAGTAGAATGATTCATCTCACACCATATTCTGGCTCGTGCCCATCATAGTGTCACGTGCACAAGCGGGCAACCAAACCCGGTGTACCTTTTGAGGAACGACCTTCTAACCCGCGTAACATTTGAGAACCGCCCTCCCGGCAACAGTCTGCCGCCGCGCGCCTCTCCGCTTCCCTCTGCTTGCACTCAATCACACATAACGGAATCTCCGGAAGGATGGTTTGGGCGTTGTTTCCTGTCGAACCCGTTCCAGGTACTTCTTGTTGAATAAGTAATCTGTAGCTCTTTGGTGTACATACTTAACCCTACTGGGATAGACTAGACGGCACTGGCTTGGTCTTGCTGTCCGTTGCTCTTTGATGCAATGATGTCCCTGATCGTCTCTTAGCTGCGCTTCTTCCGTGCATTCCAGGCTCTCAGAGCTATTATATCTTCAGAAAGGGGACATACAAAGTTGGCCGTAAAGGTTGGTATTTTCATTTTCCTTGGTCTGTTTCATGTTCCAAAGCGGTTGCCACTTTCAGTCATAGATACTGAACTATTAACGAGAACGTTAGGTATTTACAGCAAGGGACAGCCATATACGCCTTGTCAAATGTAATTTAGTAGTAGCACACTCTAACGCGCTGCTTTATACAGTGCATTTCTGGTTTCTGGTGTGTCAGTCAATTCCTGTGCCATATTGTACTTCTTAAAATGTTCATGTAAATCTTAATTATACGATTTGTCTCATGGATTGATGTGATACAACAATGCACGGATTTAGTGTTTCAGGTACAGTCAATTTATTGCTGATTTAGTAGCTTTTTTCTGTATCAATATCTTTCCAAAATGCTGGACTTGTTTATATTTCTTTTTAAATAACTATAGAAGTTGTAACATTGCCAAGCCTTTCAGATCCACTGATCAGCCTTAGTTGTGAGATTGCCACCCCACCAGAGACTGTGTAGTAGCTTAGGCTGGATTAGAGGAGGTTTGGGGTTGAAAGATAGTTAGAATTGATTAATAATACCCGAGTGTCAACATGTCAACATGTATAGATTGGTAGAGATGCTTTATTTATCAATAGATTCATTTTCATTACATTATGTTTTAGTTAAAACATAATACCTAACAGGTTTGCCATTCTTCTTCTTGGTGGCGGATGCTAGCCCTTTTGGAATGTCGAATCCCCTTCGTCTATTCCACTTTATGGCTGTAGATATACGGTCAGAATTTTTTTATCATCTTATGATCCTTCTTCTAGATCTTGATTGGTATTGTGTAAAACTATGCGACCATACTACTAGAGCTAGGCCACTGTTTCGATGACATGGTCATCATTTCTTGGAACTTGGTTTCCATGTTTCTTGAGACTCACGACCGCCTATTTTGAACTTTGGAACACCATTTTCTAATCAAGGTATTCGTTTTAGAAAATGCACACATAAACCATGTCAAGAACAATAACAAGCATCACCTTGGTATTGGCGACTTCTTACTCATATGCTAGTTACCATTGAGCATGGTCTTAATTTTTTTATGATGTATGGGTGATAGTTTTAGTATCTAGTGACATTTTTCATGGATCAGTGTCCACTACTGTCACACATGCTAAGCATTGTACTGGAGCTGTTTGCTAGTTTTCTTTAATGTGTCATGTTTGTCTTGGAACTTGGTTACTAGGTTTTTCTTGAGCTTATTCATTTACCATTCTAAACTTGTGGGAAAATTTCATAATAACGATGACCATTACAGCGAATGCATGCTAACACGATTCAGGTCAAGACCAATAACTAACATCAAGAAGCAAAAAATGTGTGTACAAAAGTGCTTTGTTGTTTTGGAAAATAAGATGGAGACTAATTAGATTGTATTAGACAAAACCCCACTCTTATATATCATAGTTTTTGAGGCGGCCAGGCGGTCACCTGCTCTGGCTAAGCGCCCAGGTCACCGAGGTCGCCCAGGCTGTCTCCTAGGCAGTGACTTACCATCATTATCATCATCATCATCTAAGCCTCAATCCCAACTATGTTGGGGTCGGCTACATGGATCCTTCGTTTCCATTCAGATCTATCATGGGCCATATTCTGATTGAGATGTAGAGATTCAAAATCTCTCTTTATAAGCTCATCCCATGTTAATTTAGGCCTTCCTCTTCTTCTATTTATAGTGTTTGGCTCAATAGCATTGCTTCGTATAGGCGCACTAGTAGGTCTGCGTTGCACATGTCCGTACCATCTGAGTCGGCCCTCACGCAACTTGTCCTCAATGCTCGCCACCCCCACTTTATTCCTGATATAGTCATTTCTCAAACGATCTTTTCTTGTCTTCCCACACATCCATCTCAGCATACGCATTTCAGCCACGTTCATCTTGTTGAGACCTTGTTTCTTCACCGCCCAACATTCACTCCCATAGAGCATGGCTGGTCGTATAGCTGTTCTATAAAACTTACTTTTTAACCTGAGAGGGATCTTCTGATCGCATAAAACTCCAGTTGCACTCCTCCATTTCAACCATCCTGCAGTGATCCGGTGACAAACATCATTTTGGACATCCCCGTCTATTTGAATAATAGAACCTAAGTAACGAAATTTGTCACATTTTGGTATATCTACTCCGTCCAACTTGGCTCCATCATTCACACTGCGAGATTGGCTGAAATTGCAATGCATATACTCAGTTTTGCTCCTGCTAATCATCAATCCATTTGATTCCAATGCCTTTCTCCAACATTCAACTTTATCATTCAATCCATCTTTTGTTTCGTCAATCAAACAATATCATCAGCAAATAACATACACCAAGGAATATCATCCTGAACATTCTTTGTTAACTCATCCATAACCAGAACGAATAGATATGGGCTGAGTGTGGATCCTTGGTGTACCCCAACTGTAATAGGAAAAGTTGGTGTCTCTCCTCCAGGAGTCTTGACACTTGCAGTAGAGCTATCATACATGTCTTTGATCAAGTCAATGTATTGGATAGGCACACCCTTTTTCTTCAAAACCATCCATAACACTTCTCTGGGTACTCGATCATAAGCCTTCTGTAGATCGATAAACACCATATGAAGATCTCTTTTGCTTTGTCTATACTTCTCCATAAGCCTCCTTATCAGAAAAATAACATCTGCTGTTGATCTTCCAGGCATGAAACCAAATTGGTTGTTTGATACCTGCGTTATAGATCTTAACCTCTGCTCAATAATCCTCTCCCAAAGCTTCATCGTGTGACTCATCAGCTTGATACCTCTATAGTTTGTACAGCTCTGAACGTCACCTTTGTTCTTGTAGATTGGGACTATAATACTATTTCTCCACTCATCCGACATCTTCTTGGTCTTTATGATCTTGTTAAAGAAATTTGTTAACCATGTAACTCCATCATCCCCCATACTCTTCCATACATCAATGGGAATATTGTCTGGTCCGCATGCCTTTCTCATTTTCATCTTTTTCAAAGCATTCTTGACCTCAAATGGTGAAACTCGTCGTGTGTAAATGATATCTCTTGTATTCATGTCACACGAGTCGCTAACATTATATGCACTATCTCCATTGAAAAGCTTATGGTAGTAATTTCTCCACTAGTTTTTGATATCATCGTCCTTCACCAATACTCTACCATCTTCATTCTTTATGCATTTTACTTGACTCAAGTCTCTTCCTTTCCTTTCTCTTATACGAGCCATTTTATATATATCTTTTTCCCCTTCTCTAGTGTCCAACTTCTTATACATATCATCAAAATATCTAGACCTTGCCTCCTGAACCACCTTTTTAGCTTCTTTCTTTGCTTGCTTGTATCTTTGGAACGTTGCATCATCTCCAGATTTGGGCAAGCTCCTATAGATCTCCCTTTTCAGTTTAATAGCCTTTTGTACTTCATCATTCCACCACCAAGTCTCCTTCTGTGGAGGTCCACAACCTTTAGACTCCCCCAAAACCTCTTTGGAAATTTTTGTTATGCAGGAGCTCATGTTATGCCACATAGTGTTAACATCAGACTCCAAGTTCCAAGTTACCTCCTTGATGAGTTTATCATGAAAAGTCAATTTCTTTTCTCCTTTAAGATTCCACCACTTGATCCTGCTATCTTGGTTTCCGTTATGTTTGCCTTTATTGATCTTCATGTTAATATCCAAAACTACCAACCTATGTTGGGTCGTGAGCAAGGTTTTAAAGTGCGTGAGGCGCATCGAGGCGTTTTCGGCTCAGCGAGGCGAGGCGGTCGAGGCGTAAGCCTCAGATTGTACCGAGGCGTACATATAAATATATATATATATATATATATATATCCACATATAATATATATATAAATAATATAGTCATTAATACATATATGTATAAACATACATATACATATACATAATCCTATACATATATATATATATATATATATATATATATATATATATATATGAATACATATATATACATATACTGATATACATATATAATCCCATATATTTATATATGAATACATATATGTACGTGTATATAGTCATATATACAGATTTACATATGCATACATGCATATACTATATAGACAGATTTCTATTTTATTCTATATAGATTGACATATATATAACAGATATATATAAATATACTTACTATATAGACAGATTTCTGTTTTATGCTGTACAGATTTACATATATAACTATACAGATTTACATAATTCTGAAACAGAAATATATATATATATATATATATATATATATATATATATGTATGTATAGATAGATATACTATTACAAATACGCATGTATATATAGATACATATCTATACATATAAATAAATATACTTACTATATAGATAGATTTCTGTTTTATGCTGTACAGATTTACATATATAACTATACAGATTTACATATTTCTGAAACAGAAATATATATATATATATATATATATATATATATATATATATATATATGTATGTATATATATATGTATGTATGTATAGATAGATATACTATTACAAATACGCATGTATATATAGATACATATCTATCCATATAAATATAGTTATAATTATACACAGATGTATATATATACACATACACAAGAGAATGCATACATACATGCAGCATATAATGATAAAAGTAGTAAAATATCCATAGTTGTTAACAAACAAACATACACATATATAGATATGCACATACATATATCTATATACATATAATTTTGGGTTAATTTAGCCTCTATTAAGTCCAAAATAGGATAATACAGCCTTTTTTTAGACACAAAGTCTGAGGCTTACGCCTTACAAACGCCTCTACGCCTCTTACGCCTCAATACGCCTCGCAGAAACTGAGGCGCACGCCTCTCACTGGAAGACTGAGGCTTAAGCCTCGAGGCGTACCGGAGGCCGCTTCGCCTCGAGGCGTACGCCTCTTAAGCCTCGAGGCGTACGCCTCTTAAGCCTCGAGGCGCGTTTTTTAAAACCATGGTCGTGAGTTCTTCGCCAGGAATCACTTTACAATCCTTGCATATGTTACGATCCACCCGCCTTGTAAGGAGGTAATCAATTTGGCTACAGTTGTGCCCACACTTGAAAGTAATCTTATGAGATTCTCTTTTCTTGAAATGGGTGTTTGCCAAAATCATATCATATGCAACTGCAAAATCTAATATCCTCTCTCCTTCTCCGTTCCTGTTGCCATATCCAAAACCACCATGAACTCTCTCAAATCCAGCATTACCACTCCCCACATGGCCATTTAAATCACTCCCAATAATAATCTTCTCATCGATCGGTATTCCTTGCATCAATTCATCCATGTCATCCCAAAAATCCTTCTTCGCATCCTCGCTAAGGCCAACTTGGGGGGCATAAGCGCTAATCATCATCATCATCATCATCTAAGCCTCAATCCCAACTATGTTGGGGTCGGCTACATGGATCCTTCGTTTCCATTCAGCTCTATCATGGGTCATATTTTGATAAAAACCCTAAGCGCTAATAATGTTTAAAAATATATAATAATGTTAATGTTAAAAAAAATAAATATATATGTTTATTATATACAAGTAGATATGATTATTAAGACTGAAATTGTATAATATTGATCCAAATCCCTGAAATAACTTGAAATAGGTGTAACTAGATGAGATACAATTACAAAAGAGGCAAAAAAAGTTGAAAATCATAAGCTCATACTGTAATATTACCTCGTAACTTCCAATAATCCTTAAAACTCTAATTGATTTACTAATTTAAGAAAAAAACAGTACAACATACTAATAATAAGATATTTAGATATACATTCCAAATATAAATGATAAGAAAATACATGACAACATATAAAGAGAATGTAAATCATTCTATATTTCCACTCCTACAGATTTAAACCCACAAAGTTCATACTTTGTTGTATACCCTAATTTCCAACCATAAACAACAAGTGTAAATGCCAAAATGGTACATTATTGCTCCATGAGTTTAAAATATATGAGGTTGGTTATGGTATTTGGGCCCTTAATTGGGCCTGCCCAGCAAAAAGTGGGCGCCCAGTCTCGTAAACACCCACCCGAGGCGGCCCAAGCGGCCGCCTAGCTGCCCAATCGCCTTGGGTGGTCGCCTATTTGGGTCAAGAAGTTAGGTGTCCAACCAGGCGACCACTACTTGATCGACTGGTTGACTAGGTGGCGCCTAGGCGACACCCAGGCGGGTGCCTCAACAACTATGCTATATATAGGAGAGGACACTTAAAAATGGACTCGAACCCTAATGGCCCAAGTATACTTGGGTCTGTATACATAATAAACTAATAACTCTAACACTCTCCCCCAAGCTGGAGCATAGATGAAAACATGTCTAGCTTTCTAGCTGGAACATGGATGAAACACATGTCTAGCTTTCTAATACATGAGAAAGACATACGAAAAGTGATCTCTCCTTAAATCTTGTAATACAATAATTAAAACACACAAACACTCTCCTTGAAAAAGATGACACATAGCAAATGAGACTTCCCTTAAAATTGATGATTGCCCGACCTGGAGGAGAAAAACATATAAAATCTTTGTGAGCATCCTAAGCAGTATATGGTGGAAGATATTTGTAGAAGTCATCTGAATCCCCATCCTTGTCGAAGTAGTTGCGCATAAGAAGCCCAATGCCGGAGTGATGCAAGACAATTGGGATAAGAGCACTGCTATGGGAATATTACACTGTAGCAGGTGGGCAGAGTATTTGAGACACATTTATAGGAAAGATGCACTACAACTGGTGTTAAGAAAACACAGATGAATATGCATGAACTAAACACATGCAAATTAATGATCTTTTCTCTACATCTCTCCCTTGCACTAACCATGAGAATAAGAGAGTGGTTGTGGGTGGACAATGGTAAGGGGGATGTTGACAATCAAACATAATATTCTTGGGGGTCTGGGGACGCAACCCCAATGAGGATCCCGCTGCAAAAAGGTCTACAAAGAATTCATGGGTAGATCTAGCACAAGCCGTGCAAAATAAGGTAGAAATAAGGAATTTACGGTGTTTGAGATGCTTTGTGGCGCCTTGGCTGCTCGGTTACAATTTAGTCGGTGTTGGCTGGCAATCACGGTTGCTGGTGGTGGCACTGCCTACTACTGCTCTTGGTAGGGCCGAGCTCGCTACCGCTACGGTTGACGACAAATAGAGCCTGGACTAGAAGAGTAGCGTATGGATCTCCTGCTGCTACAAGACGCCATCAAGCATATTAAACGGGAGAGCTACACAAAAATACTAGATAACTTGGCCTTTTCGCCTTGTGCAGATGGAGCCACTGAGTAGAGGCAGAGCCTACTAGTTGTTGCTGGTCCCTAGATGTCGATAGCCATTTTCCGATACGGATTTGTCTAATAGCAAACACCGTGTTGGTCATATAGTCACAAAGGGTGGGGGGCATGATTCAAGCCGGCCTTGTCGCTGGTGTTAGGGAGTTGACAGTGAGGACTAGTCTTCAATTCAGTTTATGTGCTAGGGAATTGAGCGGGGTGGTGATGGATGTCAAACAAAGAAGGGAGCTGATGTTGCTTTTCATATTGGCTTGCTTTTGCGGGTAGATTGGCAAGGCCGCCATGGGAGATTGGTATGGATCTAGGTTTTAAAAAGTGCTAAGCGGGAAGCGAGTGGATGGACCTCCTAGGACGCTTAAGCGTGAAGCGGGTTCTGAAGTGGGCGCTTTTTGAAAAAGCGAACATCATATGTAGAAATTACAATTTTCCAATACTAGACCGGTTTATTAAGCTTCAAAATGTTAATTAGTGGCTGACCATTCAAATGTCATAGAGTAATTAAGTAATCAAGATCCATTAATTTGAATGTTCTACTATCTCAAGTTACATAGTAGGTAAGCTTTAAAAGTTGCAAACGATTAGTAGCTTGGTAGTAACTAACCCTATAAGGAAATTTCCAGAAGTAGTAAATTACTACTGAATCTTTACTGTTATAAATTACTTGTGTTGAAATAAATAATTACTTGCTACTCATCAATAATTAACGACACCTAAAAATGTAGAAAATTTGGACTTGAGAACATTTTATTTTAATGATTCAGTAGTAATTAATTATTCTAGAGTAGACTACCAGCAAGGATTACTGAGACGGCAATAAGATTCAAAAGAAAATTGTAAATTGTTGTTGGAACAAATGTATAATACATCTAATATGTGATGTACTATTAGTTTGTTGTTTGCTTATGGTAAATTAAAACAATATGGTGAGAGGAAGACTGAGTTTTAATAATATAACCACAATATCTTGTAAAAATTGATACTTTTGAATAGCATAAAAGGCATAAGCAAATGCATTTGGTAGCATTTAGCATTGATAGTAAATAGTATCGATAAAAAGAATTGATAGAGTATGTGTATCACTTACTTGATTATTGTATTGTCAACCTAACAACCTTTTTAACAAAAGCATGCTTAATGCGCCGTCTAAGCGGGCTGCCTAAGCGGGTCAAAGCGGGGAAAAAGCGGTCCAAAGCGGCCACTTCACTGCAATTCGATCAGCAGGCCGCTTCAACAATAATTCCTATGGAGCTACTGGGTTGACTGCTTAAGCGCTGAGCGGACCGCTTTTTTAGTCAATGGTATGCATCCTTGTATTTACTTGCCGCAACCGTTGAAAGTAGATAGATTGGGAGGTATCGTTTATTGTGCAAATGGAGCCACTGAGGAGAGGCATAGCCTACTAGTTGTTGCTGGTCCCTAGATGTCGATAGCCATTTTCCGCTACGGATATTTCCAATAGGCAAACACTGTGTTGGGCATATAGTCACAAAGGGTGGGGGACATGATTCAAGCCGGCCTTGTTGCTGGTGTTAGGGAGTTGACAGTGAGGACTAGTCTTTGATTCAGTTCTTATGCTAGGGAATTGAGCGGGGTGGTGATGGATGTGCAAACAAAGAAGGGAGCTGATGTTGTGTTTCATATTGGCTTGCTCTTGCTCCTTCTTGGTAATTATTAACTCTCCATATTCTTCCACTCACACTGCATATTTCCTTTCCGTTCTCGGCCTCTTTGTTATTAATTGATTCCCTTATAAATTGTTGCTTCAACAGCTGCAATGGTTATAACAAAAATGGAGAAAATATCTCCTTTTAATTGACGACTGTCGAATAAATCAGAAAATGTTACGAGATTGATATTAACTGAATTTAGTATAAGTTCAAGACACATAAGCGCTCTAACCATGTTTCGACTTGTGATCAATCCATAGATACCAATAGAAAATAAATAGGCACTAAAAAAGTACATGCTCAAACAGCACTCACTAACTCCTCATTAATCTCGATTCATTTCAATCAATACGAATGAACATTTATTCAAACAATTTGATTAAAAAAATTATAGAACAAAAAAAATATTGTTGATAGATCAAATTCAGAACTTTATTTATCTTCTACCATTTTATTTATATTTTTATATTATACTTAAATATGTTATAATATATATATGAAAAATAATATATGAAAAAAAGAGTGTTATGTTATAATAATAACACATGATAAACTAAAACAAGACATTTTTTTTGATTTAGGATAATTCCCAATTCTAAGAAATTGTACTTAGTATTTTATTGACGAGCCATACTAATTGCACCTATCAAAGCAACTAAAAGAATTATCGAAATTAGTTCAAATGGAAGAAAAAAATCCGTTGATAAATGAATCCCAATTTATTGAACATTACTTATCAGGTCCTGTTCTATAATTTGGTTTGATCTTGTAGTCCAAAGAATCCTGTGCCACAACGTCTGTAGGATAGTAGTAATTAGTGAAAAAAATAGTTGTACAAAGTAGCAAAGTAAGGCTGTTTCCAACAGTCCAAAGATTGAAATCATTATAATATTCAGAACTATTTGTGAACATTACAGAAAATATGATTAAAACATTTATAGCTCCCACATAAATAAGGAGCTGCGCAGCAGCCACAAATAGGAGTTCGGTGAAATATATAATAAGGATATACAAACCAGAACCAATCCCAATGAAAAGGCAGAAAAAATAGGATTGATAAATAAAACTACTCCTGTACCCACTAATATAACAACTAACCCCAAAAATACTACAAGGATATCATGTATTGTTCCAGTTAAACCCATTATGTATAAAGTGAGTAATAGATAAGTCAAAATATTTCATGATCTTATTAAATAAGTCCCGGAAAAGAGGAATTCCCTCATTTTTTTCTTATATGTAATATGTTCTTACTTGAATTAAATCTTAATGTAGTATGGATTAATATAGATACAATTATTATATCAATCCCTTTTTTTACAAAAAAATGAGTTGGAATTGCATATTTCGAAACCATTCCATTTACTTACATAATATACTTTATATATATGTATAATAATACAATAATATAATAATAAGTAATAAGACTCTTTTTCAATTTTGTTTGTATTTTTTTGTGTATACTTTATAATACTATTTATATAAAAATAATAATATTTATTTGATATGTTATATGAATAGCATAATATTTCTTAATTATTATAAAATATGCAAATAATATTATTTATCCATATTATATCTTAATCTATCTATCTTAAATACCATATAATGGAAATGGTCAAATCAAACAGTGACTAAATAAAAAAATTGGATTACTATCTCAATTTGAAATTTCAAAATTTTTCGATTGAAATTAAAGAATAATCAGGAACAATCAATACTTATTATTAACCCAAATTCCAACAAAAAAGTTTTATATTATGTTTGAAATTATATTAAATTCAATAATTGGTAATTGTTCTTGAATTGAAAGATTTACCTTTGTCTATTTTGATTTGAGTCGAATTCGTAATTGGTTGAATTGTGTAATCTCAAATTACTGACATTGGCAATAGACCTAAAGCAATTTGATTATAATTCAATTTGTGACCATCATAAGTAGAAAGTTTATATTCTTCAATCATTGAGAAACACTCTGTTGGGCAATACTCCATAACAAGGAAGAAAATGTTCGATTTCGATGCCGTTTCGGTTGCCACAGAAACATAAATTTTGATAAATGTGATCCTGGCGTTTCGACGACAAAATAAACGAATTAATTTATGAAATTTTACCAGAATGATCTACTGGTGAAGATCTACTCAAATATGTAATAATATTTCATATTGGATAGTGGGGGTGGGGTCTCGTCATTTTTGAGTAAATGACCCTGAACTGTTTCGATGGGCATTTTGATGGGGGTTTTTTATGTTAATTTTCAATGGTGAAATCCATGAATTAAGTCATTATAGTTTGCAAGCACAATATATAGACTTAAAAACACAAAATTGTGCAAAAAAATGCTTTAGGTAGTACATAGTATATGAAAAAGTAGAAAAAAATCGATGATCTGCCTGCTTCGAGATTTTGGTCAGTCAATTTCGATGTCCGATTGCCACCAAGAAATTTCGATCGAAATTTCGATAATTGCGTCGAAATTTTGAACATTGCTCCACACAGTTACCACAAAATATACATACCCCAAAATCAATACTATAATTAAGCAATTGTTTCTTTTTAATATCCGTTTTTAATCTCCAATCAACAGGTAGATCTATAGGACATACATGAACACATACTTCACAAGCAATACATTTATCAAATTCAAAATGAAATTGGCCGCATAAATGCTCCGATGTTATTAAGTTTTCATACGGATATTGAATAGTTACAGGTAAACAATTTGTGAGTGGAAGAAGAATATGGAGAGTTAATAATTACCAAGAAGGACCAGTGAAGCCACAAGAAAGTGTTGGACAATCGGAACACATTGCGGATTAGGAGGCGAGGTTGAAGATTATAGAATTAGGAAGTTGAGGCAGACGTCAAGCCAGATACAAAAGTAGCTAGCTACTACAGATGACCTTGGTTTGTTAGGAGCTGGAAGTGGACAGTCACAAGAAAGTCGAGGAAGACAGGGGGACTATTGTGGAGGGTTTGTTGGTGCTACCATGGTTACCTGCAGGCGGCAAAGGAGGGACAACCGCTTGCGAGGCAACGATTCTCTCTTTTGTTATTCTTCTAGGTTTAGGGTTGGATCTTTTGGTCTGATAACATGTGGAAAATAAGATGGAGGCTAGTTAGATTGTAGTAGACAAAATCCTACTCGGATACGTAGGAGAGGGGGACACTTACGCGTCGACTCAAGCCCTAATGGCCATCCATACTTGGGCCCATATACATAATAAACTAATAACTATAACAGTTGAAATACTAGGAGCCAATAAATATAAAACTTGGAGGTGATTGAAGTAGATTTGGTAGCCCTCTTCAAGGGATGGTTGGTACACCAGTGATCTATGGCTGCCATTATACGTTAACTATTTTCTTCATTTAAATATTGAAATGGCTCTAACAACTGCTGCCGTCCTTTTTTGTTGGTCATTATCTCATTTAAACAATAGTTGTCTATGTGGCTAGGCGATGGCCTTCAGTACTGTGGAGTCTAGGTTCCTTGGGTGCTAGGTGATACTGCCTAGGTGGCCCTGGCCTTCCGTAATGTTTCTAATTTTTGTTACATATTTTAACAGTTTACATATACATACATACTTATATACATACATATATATGTGTGTGTGTATCTGAAATGTTTATATGTATATATTGGTAGGTATATCTATATTGGTTCTTTCAACATAATCAATGTAAACCGTCTAAAATATGTAACAAAAAGAACCTAGATTTACCTAAGTGATCTAAATCAGAACAACCTTGATCTAATTTTCTTCATAACCAGTTTACCTAGATTATACCTGATGATCTAAATCAGAACAACCTTGATCTAATTTGACCAAATCTATCCTAAGTGGACCTAATTGACCCAAATCAAACATAAAATAACCTTATTTTGCTAAAAAATGAGCTCATATGACCTAATTTGCGTAATTTAGGATTAAATTAACCTAATGTAGCAGTAAGATGATCTAGAATTAGGCCCAGAATTAAATTAACGTAATTTGGTACCAAAATGACCTAAATTAGGCCTAGATAGCCCTAGATACCCACCCAATCCGCTTGAGCCCTAGGCACTTCTTTCTGAGCCTTAGCCTGCTTAGCCGTGCCTAGGTGTCGCCTAGGCAGGAGGCTTAATAACTATAATTTGAACATATTATTTTTCTTAAGTTTATCGTCTATCATGTGCTTTCAAAAAACCTTTTCTAATATATCATATCTGTACATACATACACTGATGTGTTGAGTCTAGCCCAATAACTAACATCTAGAGGCAAAAAACACATCATTGTATGTAGGAATTTGCCCACAATATAAGGTGCAAGCATAATAATTGGTGGTGGTTGAAGTAGATGGGGTATCCCTCGTAAAGACATGGTGGAGGTGCAAAAGTGTTGGATGAATGACACTATAATTTATTATTTTCTTATAATTGTCTAAAATAGAGTTTTTTTGGTGGTACGTATGAGGGTTGCCATTCTTTAAAAAAATCTGAAATCCTTTTTCACTATACCTTTGTTGATTGTAATGGTCGAGCTTTTTTAGTATGCCGTCATCCTTCTCTAGGGTCTTTATCCCCATTGTTGTAAAAACTAAGAGACCATGCTACTGAAGCTACATCACCATTTTTCTTGACATGGTCACCATCTTGGAAATTGAATTTTAAGACTGCCAATCTGAACTCTGAGTTGACTTATCCTATTCAAAATAATCATTTTAGTATATGCACAACACATATACACTAGGTGAAAAATGATAAACAACACTTGAGCATGGTATTGACTTATTATAACATGAATTGCCACTGAGCGTGGTCCCAAATTTTTGATGATGAATACTTGCAAATTAGTAACCAACTAACCAGTCATCTTTTTCTTGAATTGTGATTGCCATCACAAACTCATTGTTCATTATTATAGTCACTTTTCCAATTGAAAAGATCATTATTTCCCTGGAACTGGGTTTTCGGCGTTTCTTCAATCTCCTCACCATAACTCCGGGACACATTTTCATATCAAGGTAACCATTTCAGTAAATGCACATAAGTAGTATGTCAAGACCACTAACTAACATCAGGAGACGAATAGCACGCTGATGTAAAAAGGAGTTTGGTCATTATATTAGGAGCAAAAAAAACAAGACGTAGAGATGCTTATACTAGATGTGGAAGCCCTTTTCTAGACATGGTGGTGGTGAGCCATTTATGGATAACTGCCATTAATCTCACATATTTTACTTTCATGAAAGCAATATATCTGTTGAGTTTTCCCTTTTGGATTCTTACTTAGAATGGTCACCATGTCCTTGGAACTTGGTTGTCGGATTTCTTCAGCCTTGTCACCATCTTTCCTGAACTCCAGGACAACCTTTCTTATTTGAAAAATACCGTTCCAGTAGATGTAAATATACATATGTCAGCTCAAGAACAATAACTAAGATTATGAATCAAACAACACATCAGCTGACAGGGCTTAGTTACAATAGGATCCAAATACCATAAGACTTTGAGATAACAGAAATAGACGTGGTAGCCCTACACAATGGTGGTGGTGCACCTTTGATGGATGAGTGAGTGCCATTATGATTTATTTGCTTTCTCAACATCTTTTATTTAATGATCAGTATACCTATACCTATAGGGTTTCCATTCTTATTTTAGATTGGTCACTATTTTCTTGGAAAATGGTAATCATTTTTCTCAAGAAGAATCACCCTCTATTATGAACTGTAGGAACAACTTTAAATAACCAATTTATAGATGCGTACATACATACACTGAGTCTAGCTGAAGAAACAATATCAATATCAAGAGTAAAAACAGCACCACATGAACAAGCTTGGTTGCAATATCTAAAGCCAAAAAGCAAAATACTTGGAGGTGATTGATGTAGACGTCGTATCCCTCCTTGAAACATGGAGGAGGTCCATTATTGATTAAAGACTGTCTTCATAATTTATCTAGTTACTTGATATTTACTTCAATTGTAGCTAACCTACGAGGACTGCCATTTTTTTTTTCCGGTGATGGATGTCCAACTTTATTAGAAACTAGTAATTTATTTTCTTTATTTGTTTTTATTACAAATGGTCCGACATTTTTTAGTATCTCGTGATCCTATCTCCTGGACTTGATCGCCGTTGTTGTAAAACTAAGTGACCCTATAATGTGCAACATTTCCATATTTTGACATGGTCACTATTTCCTCAGAACATAGTTAGCACGTTTTTTTGAGGTTCATGACTATATTTGAAACTGTGACAACTTTTTCTATGAAAAAAATCGTTTATTGAATACAGAAATACATAGATCATGCCAAGAATCATAACAAACATCCTTGAGCTTGGTGATTGTTTATCAAATGTCTATTAACATTTGAGCATCGTCCCTTTTTCTCTTTTTGATGACAGATTATTGTCATAACTCAAAGCTAGTGGTCCTTTTCTTGGATCATTATCTCATTTTTCTTCATGTTGTACTTTGATCAATGAGTATGTTCGAGTTTGTCATTCTTCATTTTTATGATGGAAGATTGGCTTTTCTAAAACCTAGATAATTACCACTCTTTCTAAACACAACGATCACCCTACTATAGCTGCACCTTTTATTTTCATACACGGTCTCAGTTTCCTTAGAGATTATTTATCATATTTCTTGGACTTCGTAGCCATCTACGTGGAACTGTGTGAAAATGTTTTCTTACACTCATGTGACCATGTAACTATATGAAATTGTTGAGCTAGACCACCTTTTTTCTAGAATCAACTAGCAATTTCTTAAGCTTGATAACTATTTCTTTAGATCTCATCTATGATTCTACTTGATCATGTTGACTACTAGTGTTTTCTGTAAAAGACGTCTGACATTTCAAGATTTAGTGACCCTTTCTCCAAAGTATGATCACAATTGCAAGGCTAAGTACCCACTCTACGAGGTCACTGTCAGTTTTTTTTCTTCTTCAAAACGATTGGTATTCTCTTCAGGATTTGACACTACAAAGCTCTTTGTGTACTCAGACTGACCATCAATTTATTATTATAGATATAATGTGTTACTGTGTTATTTACTTATTGTTTTACTGTTAGTCCCATATTGCTCACTTGTACTTATGTCTCTACTCTCATTAGCTATATTAGAGACTATCCAGTAACCTGTTTTACTCACTGAATAAACATTTCCCTTTCTCTTTAGATGGTATAAAGAGTAGGTTCCTTTTTATTCCCTACCCACCCGTCCGAAATGATGTGAGACGACCCCCCCCACCCGCTGACGCCACCACCCCCCCTTCTCCCCTTCCCGCCGCCACCCCCCTCCCAGTTGTTGCCACCCCCTCCCTCCTCTTCCCCGCCACCACCTCCTCCCTCCTCTTTCCAGCCGCCGCCACCCCTCCTCTTCTCCGCAGCCACCCTCCTGCCCCTCCTTTCCTCTAAGCCTCCTCCCCTTCAGCTCCTCTTCCCATCCCTGCTCCTACTGCCATTGGTTTTTACCTCTTCTCTTCTCTACGTCCGGGTGATCTTCGTCTCCAAGTTCGGACATCCACTGGCCGTCTAAGTTGAGAGTCTTTCGTCTCACCGTTTTCTCTGCCTGCGCCTCATGAAGGAACATTGAGTTTTCCTCATGACGGCGTAGGTTTCTCTATATATATGCATATTCTGCCCTATACGGGTTTTCTGATCTGACTCGTCAGATCCCTGCTGCTGTTATCTGCCCCTTTGTGGGTCTCTGATCTACTCTGCTGCTGCGCCGACTATTGCCTCTGCCATGGCCTTATCTGAGCCTCCTCGCTCTCTGTCAGTGTTATCAAGGCGGGCGCCTAGGCGGCGCCTAGGCGTCCTAGGCGGCGCCTAGGCGTCCTAGGCGCTCCAGAGGTCCCTCAAATCTAGGCGCCTAGGGGTCATAGGTGAGTTGGGAAAACTAGGCGGGCTGGGCGGGCGCCTAGGCGGTCAAGGCGGACAGCCTAGGCGATTTTGCTGCAATTGTTGCAAAAAAATCAGTCCTTTTATACTACTGTTTCTTTGATTTTTTTCTATTTCCTCTTGTGTCTCCTATTCTAGCTTCTTTTCTTTTCTTTTTTTGCAATTTCTCCTTCATTTCCTGTTCCTGCTATTGCATCTAAATTTCTGTTTCCTCTTGTGTTTGCATGTATGTATTTGTTAAAGCTTCCTGATCTCTTCTTCTAGCTGTTGCTGTTTGCATGTATTTCTATTCTAGCTGTTGCTGTTTGCATGTATTTGTTAAAGCTTCCTGATCTCTTCTTCGTCCCCCTAGGTGTCCCCCAACAACTCCTTTACAACTATTTTTTGTTTATCTAACTTCTTTCTCCTTCACGTCTCCTCTGTTGCTGTTGCACGTTTCTTTATCTGACTTCTTCCAGCAACTTGCATTTTTCTTTTATATTTTCCTGTTTTCTTTCTTGTTCAGTTTCTACTTATCTTCAGCATTCAGTTCCTCTTAATTCTCCTTCCTATGGTCCTCCCAACAGTTATCAATAGAAGTTCAGCATATCACAACATCTAATGAACACATAATTCCAAAATTGCATGTAGTATCATGTGTATAAATAAATAAATATGTAACTGAAAATTAAGTATAAATAAAAACGCCCAGAAAAGCCTAGGCGCCTAGGCGGGCTAGGCGCCCATAGGATGTAAACTACCGCCTAGCCGCCTTGACAACCTTGCTCTCTGTGTGTCACCACGGTGAAGCTCGACGACGACTCCAACTATCATCTGTGGTCGGCGTCGTTTGTTCTATATGTCTAAGCACAAGACCGGTATCACCATCTTACGGCGGAGCCTCCTGCTGTTCCTACTGCTGATGCGGATGACAAAACCAGACAAAGCTATGCACAATGGTCCAAGGATGACTCCAGCGTCATGTCTTGGATCCTCAACAGTACCGAACCCCGAATTAGCCAATCTCTTCTCTGCCTTCATGATGCTAAGGCTATGTGGGATCAACTGTCCCACGTCTACTCTCATCAGGAGAATCCCAAGCGAGTTTTTGAAAATTTCAAAAACTTGGCTAAAAAGGAGTTCTCCCCTGACACTTTCATTGATGACTTCTACAATCAATGCTCGGCTCTGTGAAATGAGTTTGAACTCGACCACCCCTTGACGGCAGACATCAAAATTGCTTAGAAGCAACACAACGAACTACAACTTGTTCAGTTTTTGGCTGCTCTTTATGCCTCGTTTTCTGGTGTGGTTGACCAGATCCTGTCAAGTGATCCACTGCCTACCCTTCAGGATGTTCTCAAACGAGTCCAACGCCTGCCGTCCATGACTCCTACTCCTGTTGTTGAACACCCTGCGCTTATTGCTCACTCTGTTGATTCTGGCCGTGGTCGCGGTCGTGGTCGTGGCCGTGTCGGTCGTCCTCCTCCTTTGGGAGGTCGAGGATCATCTGCTCCTGGACGTGGTGCTCCTCCCGGCCCTTGCTACTGCAACTGTTGTGGCCGGGACAATCATAATGAAGATCGATGCTGGATTAAGCACGGCAAGTCCGCTTGGGCTAACCAGGCTGCTACAGAAACTGCTATTGACTCTACCGCTGATGCACCTGCTGCTCTTGCAAACGTGGAATGGTTACGTTCTGAGTTCGAGAAGATGTTCCAGGAGCGTCTCGCACATCTGCCATCCTCGTCTACACCAGGACCCTCTGCCATGCTCGCTTCTCCATCATCTGGTAACAAACAGTGGTGCATTGACTTGGGTGCATCCACTGATATGGCTGGTGATCTTCGTCTATTTTCTGTTCTAAATAAAACTGCTCCCATATCATCTGTTACTGTTGCAAATGGCTCCAAAACTGCAGTTCATGGCACTGGCACGGTTCCTATTTCACCAAAACTGCAATTGCATTCTGTTTTATATATTCCAAAGTTTCCTGTTAATCCGTTGTCAGTCAGTAAGATGATAAAACAACTCAAGTGCTCTGTTAAATTTGATCCTTCTGGCTGTATTTTGAAGGATCTCCGCACGAAGACGAGGATTGGTTCGGGCCGTGAAGGACCAGATGGGCTGTATTATCTGGATGGACCTCCTGCTATGCTATCTACTTCAGTGACGGGACTACAGTGGCACTTTCGCCTGGGCCATCCATCTGCTACCAAATTAAAGTATTTATTCCCTACTTTATCGGAGAACAATTTTTCTTGTGAAACTTGTGTTTTAGGCAAAAAACTCGGTATGTTTTTCCTGCTAAGAAAGTTATTGCTTCTAAAGAAATTTTTGTCATTGTTCATGCTGATATTTGGGGACCGTGCTCCGTATCGAGTCACTCGGGTGTGAAATATTTTATGATCTTTATTGATGATTATTCTCGCACCACATGGCTGTTTTTACTTAAAGGTCGAGATTTCGTGTTGGATACCATTCATACCTTCTTTGCTGAAATTCACACCCAATTTAACCGACCTATTAAAATTTTTCGTACTGATAATGCACTTGAGTTCATGTAACGATCTGTTACCTCCTTCTGTGCTGCCTGAGGAACCATACATCAGACCACTTGCCCTTACACTCCTCAATAAAATGGCGTCGCTGAAAGAAAAAACCGTCACTTACTTGAGGTTGCTCGCACTCTTCTCATACACTACAAAGTACCCCATCATTTCTGGCCTGAAGCTGTCTCTACGGCTTGCTATCTCATCAATCACATGCCTTCCTCTGTTTTGAAAAATTAGGTCCCGTATGCCATTTTGTTTCCTGATAAACCCTTATTCTCTCTGCCTCCTCGCATTTTTGGGAGTACTTGTTTTGTGAAAAATCTTCGTCCTGGCTCACCAAACTTGATGCTCGCTCGGTCAAATGTGTTTTTCTGGGATGCTCCCGTACACAAAAAGGCTACCACTGTTTTGATCCTATTAAAAAATAGTGGTTTGTTATTGCGGATGTGACCTTTTTTGAGCATATGCCAGAGGAGGAAAGTGAAGTGCAACATTGTCTGCTGATATTATGGCTACCACACCGTTACCGGTGATTGTTGAGGATTTACCGTCTCCTGATGTGCCTAAAGAACGCCCATTACAAGTCTATCGATGCAGGTCAAAGAACCACAATGCTTCCGAGGCCCCGGCCGAACCAAATCCAGCGTCTGCGGTTGATCCACCATCCACTGAGGTATTTTCTGACCTGGATCTTCCTATCAGCTTACGGAAAGGCGTTCGATCATGTACTAAGCGCAGGTCAAAGAACCACAATGCTTCTGAAGCCCCGGCCGAACCAAATCCTACGTCTGCGGTTGATCCACCATCCACTGAGCAAGAAATGCATGCACTCTGTGATCGTCACACCTGGGATCTGTTGATCGTCCCTCTTCGTGCCATACCGTTGGCTGTCGCTGGATATTTACTATTAAATATCAACCGGATGGTACCATTGAACGCATGAAAGCCAGATTAGTTACAAAAGGTTACACACAGACATACGATGTTGACTACTTTGAGACCTTTTCTTCAGTCGCACGCTTGAATTCTGTTCGTATTCTGCTTTCTATTGCTGTAAATAAAGACTGGCCTCTGTATCAACTTGATGTCAAAAATGCTTTTCTCTATGGAGATCTTCAGGAGGAGGTATACATGGAGCAACTGCCGAGATTTGTTGCTCAGGGGGAGTCTGCCTTCAAAATATGTAAACTCAGAGTTCGCGTGCCTGGTTTGATAAACTCAGTCAAGTCTTAATTACTTTTGGATTTCAGCGATCACAATCTGATCATTTTGTATTTATTCGTAAGTCAGCAACATGGCTTGTTATTCTGATTGTATATGTAGATAATATTGTTTTATCTGGCAGTGATTCTGCGGGTATCCATGCAACCAAACATTATTTGGCACAACACTTCATCACCAAGGATCTTGGCAAATTGCGATATTTTCTAGGTATTGAAGTTGCCAGATCATCTGTAGGAATCTTCTTTCACAAAGAAAATATGTTCTGGATTTATTGCAGGAAACCGACATGCTGGGCTGCAAGCCAGCCAACACTCCTCTAGATCCCAACATGGATTGGGATGATGATAACTCTCCACCTTATGATGATCGTCACCAGTTTCGAAGGCTAGTAGGCAAGCTTATCTACCTGACGGTCACTAGGGCTGACCTAGCAGCTGCTGTGGGATTCATAAGCCGATACCTTGATAAACCCCGACAGAGCCACTGGGACGCTATGTGTCACATTCTACGATATCTTAAAAGCTCGCTAGGGAAAGGTCTTCTGTATAAAAAGCATGGCCATTGCAATCTATCTGGATTTTCTGATTCTGACTATGCAGGAAGTCGATCTGATCGAAAGTCCACTTCTGGAGACTGTACCTTTGTGGGAGGCAACCTAGTCACCTGGCGGAGCAAAAAGCAAACTGTGGTTGCTAGATCCAGTGCCGAGGCCGAATATAGAGCCATGGCTCATACTGCATGTGAGCTTCTGTGGGTCCGTGGCCTTCTTCAAGAGTTTGACATTGCTTATTCTAGTCCCATTCCTATGTTCTGTGACAATAAAGCCTCAATTTTTATTGCAAGCATCCCCACGTTTCATGAACACACGAAGCATATTGAGGTTGATTGTCATTTTGTTGGGGAGAAAGTCCTGTCTGGACATATCTGCACTCCATATATTGGCTATGACAAGCAGCTTGCGGATATCTTCACCAAGATCTTGTCTAAAGCTCGGTTTCATACTCTGATTGACAAGCTGAGCTTGTTTGACATCTACGCTCCAGCTTGAGGGGGAGTATAGATATAATGTGTTACTGTGTTATTTACTTGTTGTTTTACTGTTCTACTTTTAGTCCCATATTGCTCACTTGTACTTATGTCTCTACTCTCATTAGCTATATTAGAGACTATCCTGTAACTCTTTTACTCACTGAATAAACAATTCCTTTCTCTTTAGAATTATGAACTACGTGACTAACAATGTCTTAATGTTATGTATAGAGGCAGTCCGAGTATTATTAAAAACTCTCTCTGACCATATGCTCTCTCTTATGTTTAAAAATATAATCTTCTTGAACAAGTCCTTCCTATGGAAGGAGAGGCATTGAGTGCCTTACACTCCCTTGAGTACTTCATGTTCCCACCTCATTTTGGCGTGAGTTAACCAACTTGCTGGTTGTGCCATTTGAGGAAGAAGCAATAAATGTGACATTCACAATGGAAAAGAACGCAACAACTCAATGATGAGAACAACAATAGTGCAACAACAACACCTGATGGGAAAGAAGATGTGATGATGGAATGTCTTACAAGGTGATAGATGAAGGAGAACATCTGTAATATCATGGTTTATGATAACGGGAGGCTGTGGAATGAAGTGGCTGTTGACATGGCAAACGATAGGTGAGATTGAACAATTTTGATTCCAAGTTGAAGGAGAAGAGGTGGTTAGCACAACTGGGGTAGTGGAAATGATGTCTACATGTGGTTGTGGTTCATTGGCAACAAAGGCTATAAAGTGGATGATGTAGTAGAGGTGACAACTGATGTGTTGTTTTGGAAAGAAGGGGGTGGCAAACAGAGGCGCTGCAACTAGATCATGAATGGAGGAAAGCTTTGGTACACTGAGGGGAAGGAAGCGGGCTAGACAGTGGCACTGCACCAAACAACATTTGGTAAAGATAGAAGCATCAACATGGTGGTGAAACATCTGGGAAGTTGGAACTAATGATGATATTATGGAGTTGGTAGACACAATTGGCGGTGAGGTAAGGTGGCAATAGTATCTACTAGACGAAGGAGGTGACATTGACCTAACACTACTGCAATGGAAGACGCACTCAAGGCGGAGGGTGCAAAAGTCATGGTGTACGGCAGGCCAAGTCTGTATCTCATAGAAGATTGCAAGAGAAGTGACCATATCCCATTTTATGAATGGGAATAGTGAGGGTGTCATTATGTTCGTCGACTAGTCGTGACCAATGTGGGGTTATGCCTACCACAAGTTCAGTAGTGGGTATGACATTGTTGTGAGGTTGTTGGTCCAACTCTTATGCATTTGAGGGAGGAGGCCCAAGAGACAGTTGAAAGGAAATCTGGTAAAAAGAGAGAAAAGGAGAAGCAAGGGAAAGTTTGAGCTAGTCTACATATGTGCCTACAATGACATTGTGTGCAAGATTCTATTCATCCTTTACTTGCAAAGCCTAACATCTTCTTCTTGAGGTAGGCATTCTTTCCTTTTCTCACTTTGTTGGGTATACACTCCACATATGTGGTTGAAGCACCTTTTGACACCGCATATGCTTATGCGACACACTCTATGACTAATGGTTGCATCTGAGCTTTATACAACCACAATATATGTGGGTATACAATAACATGTGAGAAAATGTGTTATATGGATACTTTATTATCGAGACTTGTGTTTAAATAATTAACTATTAAATAATATAGAGTTAGTAATGAATATTATTCGGTAATTACCACAACAACTTATAGATGTTTTAGTTCACATGGTTTTTGGCCGTTCAATTGTGAAGCTTAATATTGTGTATTAGGACATGCCTATGTGTTTATTGCTTCTACTGTTCAACATTTAATGAATTCTTGTTTCATTCAGCTTTGTGATTAGTTCAACTTGAAGTCACTTTAAATTGATCTTCAATTATTTTTCTTCCCTTAAGAAAATGCTCAAGTTACAATAACTTTAAGATCAAGCACTTATATACTTGTATATTTAAATTATATATCAACATATGTGCACGATTCCACTATGCACGAGTTCTGTTTTTAAGCTAGCTGGCTACAGTTCACATGTAGTGTAATAATTACATTTACATACAACATAAAAATAATATATTAACAAAAAATAAAATTATTAAACAAAAACTTTAAGTTTAACCAAGTAACATATAATCAAATATCTATGTTCACAATTGATATTTTCAACTACACACACCCACATACACAGACGCAGACATGCATACTTAGGTGCTCAATTCTTTTAGCGTATGTATATGTATGTGTGTGTGTGAGATGTTCAGAGCTGCACGAACTATAGAGGTATAATAGCGATGAGTCACACTATGGAACTTTGGGAGAGGATTATTGAGCAAAGGCTAAGATCGATAACACATATATCAGGCAACCAGTTTGGTTTTATGCTGGGAAGATCAACAACAAATGCTATTTTTCTGATATGGAGGCTTATGGAGAAGTACAATGAAAACAAAAGAGATCTTCATATGGTGTTTATTGATCTAGAAAAGGCCTATGATCGAGTACCCACGAAAGTGTTATGGAGGGTTTTGCACAAAAAGGGTGTGCCTATCCAATATATTGACTTCGTTAAAGATATGTATGATGGCCCAACTACAAGTGTTAGGACTCCTGGAGGAGAGACACAAACTTTTCCTATCGCTGTTGGGTACATCAAGGATCAACACTCGGCCCATATCTTTTTGTCCTTGTTATGGATGAGTTGACAAATCATGTTCAAGATAATATCCCTTGGTGCACGTTATTTGTTTATGATATTGTGTTGGTTGATGAAAGAAAAGAAACATTGAATGATAAAGTTGAATTTTGGAGAAATGCATTGGAATCTAATGGATTTATGATCAATAAAAGCAAAACTGAATATATACATTGCAATTTTGAGCCAATCCAGAATTGTGAATGGTGAGGTCTAGCTTGATGGAATGGATGTACCAAGACGTGATAAGTTTTGTTACTTGGGTTGTATTACTGAAAGAGGGGTTGAGGTTCAAGATGATGTTTGTCATAGGATCAAAACAAGACGGTTTAAGTGGAAGAGTGCAACTGGAATAGTATGCGACCAGAAGATCCCTCTCATAATTAAAAGCTAGTTTTATAGAACTGCTATAGTGAAGAAACAATGTCTCAACAAGATGAATGTGACCAAAATGCATATGTTGAGATGGATGTGTTGGAAGACAAGAAAAGATTGTTTGAGGAATGACTTTATTAGGAACAAAGTAGGGGTGGTGAGCATCGAATACAAGCTGCGGAAGCCCGTCTAAGATGGTATGGACATGTACAACACAAACCGACAAATGCACCTATTCGAAGCAAGATTATTGAGTTGAACACAATTAAAAGAAGCAGAGGCAAGCCTAAATTAACTTGGGAAGAGCTTATAAAGAGAGATTTTGAATCTTTGCATCTTGATCAGAGTATGACCCATAACAGAGCTGATTGGAAAAGAAGGATCCATGTAGCTGACCCCAACATGGTTGGGAGTAAGGCTTAGATGATGATGATGATACACACGTGTCTGTGTAACATAACATAACATAACATAACAAATTCCTCATTTGCACATGTCAGGCATATGCAATCACATATGGAATATACTTGATCTGGTACCCTCCTCCCCTAATGCTTACTTTCTATACTCTAGAATAAGATTCATAAATCTTCAATGGTCTATTCCAAGGCCCCCCTTTTGGGGCTTATTTATTCTAGGATTGACTTATTTCGGCTTCCATTTGGTTTATTATAACTCAAAGTACAATTAGGTCTAACAAGTAATGTTGATGAAATTTATTTGATTTAATCCTTTAGTTAACGACAGTGGATTGGATATGAAATTTAACTGCGACTCTTTATACTATAGCAACTTACTAGATAATACACAAATTCAAATTAGTCATGGTCATCACATTAAAACTAGTTGTAGCCTTCTAATTATATAACCACTTTATCCATCTAGAGGTATAGTTCTTAATGAAACCTGAAATATGGAGACTAACATCACCAAAGTAATTGCAATAATCATCTATATTGAGGACCAACAAATTCGTTCCATTACAGCCTAATACAGTAGCCCAGACAGGTGTTTTGCTCTCCTTGATGCCTAGAAACCTTTAATTTAATATGGTAATGTAATTGATACAGTGCGAGAAATACTTGCATCAACAATGATTTCTGAATTCAAGAGTAAGATTGCTTCGATGGTTTCTTCTTTTTTCTTTTAAAGATAGATGTGCATTTAAGGTTTACATTGACACAACATAGTTGATGTTTATGATGATACTCTTGGCACAGACATATAAGTATGTTGAAGTTACAACCTGTTTGTTTCTCTTCCTTCAAAGTTTATCATAATCCCCCCCCCCCCCCCCCCCCCCCCCCCCCCCCCCCCCGAACATATGTATTGCTGACAATGTTTAAGTTCAGGCTATGCTTTTGAGCATGTTTTGATGTTCAATTTGTTCTATATTTATTCTCAAGTTAGCAATATTCCATTATGTGCTTCTTTTGGGTTGCTGGTTGCTTTCAGATATAATAGGGATTGAAATCCTTACATGTTATAGCTGAGTTATCATTAATGCACAACAACACTTGATTGATAGCTACACGAAAACTAACAAACCATGCAATGTGCTTCTATTTTGCAGTTCAAATGTTCTAACCCTTGATTATATGTTGATTACATTTTTTCTTTATAGATTGTGATGTGGTTATCCAGACTGACCGAGCCATATCTCGGCTTCATGCTGAGATAATTGTTGACACAATGTCCCAGAGTCCCCTACGAAATAAGTCTGCCCTAAGCCTCAGGATCAGGGATCATTCAAAGTTTGGCACTTTTATAAACAAAGATCATCAAACTATGCCAATCCATTCTTTTCCAAATAAAGAAGCCACTTTGAAGGATGGTGACATGATAAGTTTTGGTACTGGCAATGCTTCCTTCAGGTGATCATTATTTGTGTTGATATGTATTATCCTGTTCTATACTCAACTTTCATGCAATATTGGTGTTCCAACGTATCGTGTATACTTCTCTGGCTAACAAGGATGTTACA
The DNA here is from genome assembly GCA_963693085.1 of Alisma plantago-aquatica. Classification (NCBI taxonomy): domain Eukaryota; kingdom Viridiplantae; phylum Streptophyta; class Magnoliopsida; order Alismatales; family Alismataceae; genus Alisma; species Alisma plantago-aquatica. The sequence goes on from OY856410.1 coordinate 622,255,962, forward strand.
TGGATCATTGTGTAAATGTTCTTGGTTTTTCTTGTAGGTTTACCTTTGTTTCCTTCATAATATTCATTGGTGGCTCGAAGAAGCTTCAGAAAGACAAATCTCTTCAAGCCTCCTTATCTTCCATCGGTAATTCTGCTAGATGCTTTTTTTAATCATTCACGTTTTCCTTTGGTAACTCATGTTGACTTGTAGCATAAATTTTATTAGTCAATGTACATTTGCACCTATATTATCACCTATGTTGTACAAACACGCCTAGGTGTGCTAGGCGCTGAAAAGGGATGGGGATACCAACTCTGGGCACATAGGCCCTTCAGTGGCCTACATGAGCGCCTAGGGTTTGAGATCCATTTAAGTCATTTTTAGGGTAAATCAACTTATTTTCAGTCTGAATTAGATCAAAACAGGTAATGTAGGGTTTAGTTAAATCAAATTATGCTTTGAGTTTGCTTGAGTTAGTTATGTTTGGTCAGATTAGGTCTCATTGGGTCAAATCAGGTCTGGTTTTGTTTCATTTAGGCCCACTTTTGAATATATAGGCATGCTTTTACTCAACTTACTTCTGATTAGATCCAAGCAGGGAATTTGTTCGAATCAGGTCTGATTTAGTATGAATTTGGCCAAGCTAAGTCTCATTTGGGTCTAAATTCGGTCAAGTTTAGGTCTAATATAGGACATGTGATATTTGGTTTTGGTGTACTTTCGATTTATTAATTCAGAGGACACCATTATAGATTAATTTATTTAAACATGTGGATATAGCTAAAGCAATATTTAATTTCATATGCATATATTATATGTTTATATATGTATCTATATATGTGTGTGTATATGTAAATGTATACATATATATATTTTTAAAATTAAAAAGGGTCATCATATTCATCCCGCACCCTTTGACAGGAAAAAAAGACATGATTACAGAAGCATTAAGATCTAAGCCGACACACATGAACCAAACCAAACCAAATCAGCTAGTGCCAACCCTGCATACAAATGACAATGCACTAGAAGCTATCAATAGCTGTATCTTTTGTATCTTCCACCTCTTCTTGGACTTACGTCCTGGCCAAAGAACCTATCCTCATCCACATCACTGTCAAAAAATTTGTGAGGTCGGAATCTTTTATATCTCTGTAGTTGGATCTGCAAGTTTCAGTACACCTAGAAGAGAACTGACGTGGCATGGTATCCCAATCCTTGGTTATCCTTTTGTTGCGCCTGTGTCTGCTATGCAAACACCTATGCTCTATATCGGTCAAGGAATGATGTATCCGATATCGACGACGTGGAAATAGAAATTAATGGAGATTTTGATGAAGATTTTGATAAATGCAACCATGCTCGTTTCGATGACAAAATGAACGAATTAAGCCATTAAATTTTGCAGGCATGATCTGTACACCTAAATGCATCATTTATGCAATACAATTTTATATGGAGATAGGTTAGGGGGGTCCTTCATGTGGGAGGTAAGGAAACTTTCCTATTTCATGGGGATTTCAACGACAAATTTGGAATTAAGTTATGTAATTTTGCAATTATGATATGTATATATATATATCATGTACTAAATTGTGCTATAACATCAGATATTGGATATGTAGGGTGTCCCCACATATTTTACTTGGGTTGATAGTTTGTTGTTGATATTGACTCTACAGTCAACCATTTCCTTGGTCCCCAGAACACTAATGCAATGTTTCCAAGTAAAATCATTATTTATTGGTGTATTTGGCTTCCTAGGACCCTCATTGTCTATTAAACTACCAGCACGATACATCTTCTCTGCATTGAAGAAAGTAATAAAACATAAAGCGTGCATTGTATTAATATATAATAATTTGAATAACAAACATTAGGGAATGCAATGCAATTATGATATACTATATGTATATGCTATGTATAATTACTAAATGGTGAAAATACCCCTATCCCCCTTTATTCCTCTTCAAAAAATAACAATAATACCAACGATTGCAATTATCAAACTTTCCATCAAAATTTTTGAGTGTACAAAAAACCTCGAAATCCATCGAAATTGGCAAAATTCTCGAAATCATCAAAATTTTATTGAAATTTTGATAAATGCAATCTTGTTGGTAGTTTCAGTCAAAATCGATACAGCCGGATGTTTCGGTAGTAGATGTCACTGAAATCTAAATTTTGACAAAATTTTGCAAATATCAACGAAACCTCATTTCTTGATATTGGTGTGGAAGGGGGGTCCGATAAAATCCTGAAGTCGCCTGTGTGCCAAGGTTCTATGGGTTCCATGTTGGTCAAGAACCCATGCAGTTGCCAATCTGGTTCTGTTGACCTCGCACCTAGGGTTGTCAGTGGGGAGGGTATGGGGAGGGTACCCTTACCCTTACCCTCTTTGGGTAGCGGGTAAGGGTAAGGGTAATTATCCTTCTCAACAATTCCCTTACCCTCCCCTTACCCTTACCCTCTTCTCCACAGGGTAAACGGGGAGGGTAAAGGGTAAGCGGGTAATTTTGACAAAAAAGAATTTTTTACACATTGTGTGTTGATTTTTAATAATTTTATAACTAATTTATTGATAACAACATATAAAACATTGTATCCAATTCAAAATCATATGTTTCTCCGTGTAAAGTTAAGTCAATTCACACAATAATAATTTTTTATGCATAAATCATTTTTTTTCCTTTGCATAAGTATGCATAACAAATAAGTGTTTCACCAACACCTCATTTTCCGCAAGATATATATGTTTTTCCCTCAACAAGAAAGTATTACAAGCACAACAACAAGTCATTTTCCAATGATAGAATAAAGTAACTCTCAAGTTCAAATACTATTACAAAAGAGGCTAGCAAGTTCATAGATTATAAAAATCTACTAGAACATATTACATGAGAGTCATAACATGATATAAAATCACAATAGGAATAATGAGCTTCTTGTCCCTCCAAAAATGGTGATCATTCTGTTACCCTGATAGAACAAGCATTCAAAAAAATCATATAACTAAACATTTGCTAATCCAGACTTTAAAATAAAACATAATGTAAGAGTGTAAACCTTCAAGTCTCAAATTCCACTTCCATATCATCATCCACACTAGGAACCTCATCAATAGATTCTTTAACTGTATCAAGTGTTTCCTCCTTGCCAACATATTGTTCTGTGACAAAAAAAGAAATAAGTAACAAGTAAATAATTACCAAGTATTTCACAATATAAGTAAAAAATAATGAAAAAGTTGGTGCCAAATTACCACGAAGTGAGCTTCTTATCCAATCTTGAGAACATATGATTCCCTCAACTGTAGTTGGCTTCATAGAGCTCTTATATTGATCAAGTACTCTCCCTCCTGTACTAAATGCTGCTTCAGAAGCGACAGTGGTAATAGGAATAGCTAAAACATCACGTGCCATCTTTGCTGTTATAGGATACTTTGGATCGTTGAGTTTCCACCATCCCAATATATCAAATTGAGTCTCTTTCCCTCTGATTGGGTGGATGGCTTCAGATAATAAGTTTGCAAGTCATTCTGAATGGGCCGTGTACAAGATTCAATAGATAATCCTTGATTCACCCTAGCTGTGTAACTTGAAACTTTGCTAAAAGCATTGACAGCCCTACTACTACCACTTCCAATATTGTGCCCTCTAGATAATGAGGTCGATTCTTCATCAAGACCATCTAAAATAGAAACATCTCCAATACTACATCGATACTCATTGTAAAGATCAAATAGAAAATCTTTAATCTTCCCAACTTCAACACCACTTTTTTCACCATACACCTCAAACAAGTTTAATTCAAGAGCCTTCATCTTCATGCGTGGGTCAAGAATGGAAGCTATAGCCAAAATAGGGCAAGCATCATCCCAATACTTATCAAACTTGGAAACCATTTCATCAACCATTTTCTTTAAGAAATCATTTGAAGCGGCTTTGAGTTCCCTCAAACAAATGCGAATTGCACATATATGGGTGAAATAGTAATGGGAGGAAGGATACAAAGTGCAAGAAAACATATTAGTTACTTCATAGAAATTCTCCAAGACATCACAGACTATTCTAGTGTTATCCCACTCATCATCACTAGGAATATGTTTGAAATTCAGATCCAAATCAGAATATCGCGTCAATGCATCTTTGAATTCTAGTGCAGTCTTCAACATCAAATAAGTTGAATTCCAACGAATAGATACATCTAAGTTAAGGGACTTGTTTGTAGGACCCTTTACTTGCAAAACATCTTGATTAAAAGTTTGAAGTCTAAGCGTGGATGACCTAACATATTTCACAGCATCACGAATTTTGGCAGTCACTTTGGATATGACATTAACACCTTGTACAATTAAATTCAAAATATGTGCACAACAACGAACATGAAACATTGTACCATTTAACAATAAATCACCTTTGGATACAAGTTTAGATTTCAAAACTCTAACCATGGCATCATTAGTAGTACAATTGTCAAGGACAAGGCACATCAATTTTCGATCAATGTTCCAACTATAAAGTTTTTCCATCAATGCCTGTAAGAGCTTATCATGGGTGTGAGGAGCAGGTACAAAGGAAAAATTGAGAATCTTTCTTTGTAATTTCCAAGAATCATCGATGTAGTGAGCAGTTAAAGCCATATACCCCTTGTTTGTATTTGATGTCCACATATCACTTGTAAGTGAGATACGACAAGACAAACCATCTAGAACATTGTACAATTTGACCCTTTCTTGTTCATACAACTGCATACAATCACTCTTTATGATATTTCTTGTCACCATTTTGAATTGAGGTTGGAGATTGTTAACAAAATCACGGAACCCAACATGATTAACCATTGAAAATGGATATTCATGCAACACAATCATCCTAGCCAAAACTTGTCGACATAAGTCTTGATTAAACTTGTAAGTTTTCACCTCCATTGCACCATCTTTCCTATTAGGCATTAGATTTAAGGTTGCCTGCCCTTTTCCCTTATATTGAGTAAAATGTTTGTTAGTAAGATGATAGGCTAGGTGAGAGCATCCATCTTTTGGCCTATTAGTGAGAAGTTGTGAACAATGTTTGCACTTGGCTTTTCGAACACCATTAACCACTACTTTATCAAAATGAGGCCACACATCTGAGGTAGTTTGCTTAATTTTAGGTTTATCTTGCTTATCACTAATTGCAGAACCAGAAGCAGAATCTGTCAAATTGCCACTAGGATTAGGATTACTTGCATTTTCTTCCCCGCTTTGGTCCATTGAATCTATACAAATAAGAATGAGCTTTATTACTAAGAATGTTCATACTTGACTATAAACAAGACATTAACATAATAAAGACATATTATGCTCAACATTCATTACACATAGTTGCACAAGAATCATCATAAATAGTCACTTAACAACCACCACACAACAAACTAGCATTTGTGTTTTAATCAAAACATCATCAAATGTTGACAGTGATTGTGACACATACTACTCATTACAATACAAGCTAGCACTTATGCTTAAACAAAGACATTCAAGAGTTTTAGGAATGTACCCGTTTGAACGAGAATGGACATCTTAACTGCTTAAGTTATAGTCACCACTGATCACCACACACAAGAGCAATAGAAGTTTAGAAGAAACGAAGAAGCCCTGCTTGAGGATAAAGGTCAGAGATCAGAGATCAAGATCACAACACCACAAATAAGGAAGAGAGCAAATGGAAAACTCAATACCTGGTAGCTATTGTGCGCCAGTACAACCTCCACTAAACGGCGAAGCTTAAAGGCCAGAAGGCAGAATAGAACTAGATATCAAATTAACTGGGTTTTGCAGAAACATGAGTATGGATAAGTATGCGTTTGATATGTTTGTTGCGGTGCGTGAGTGTCTGTGTGGCTCTTGGCTTGATCTGTGATAGATGATACAAGACATACACACAACCTCGGGTCCGGAAGAATCCAAACTGTGGATCGTCGACCGTGGCTGCGGACGAAACAAGAGCTGAGGGCCGACGTACGCAAGCAAGCAAGGGAGGAGGAAACAAAGGTCAGCCGGTCAGGTCGCCAGAGACCAAAAGGAACATTGGCGGCACCACTGGCTGTGTGCTGCTGGGATCGGAAGAGAGAGTCAGTACTCAGAAGATACAGACGACAGTTGACTAGAAGAGAGCGCAGCTGCGCTGCACATATACAGACCGGGGGGCGGGGGGGACGAACGACTGAAGCCTGATGTGAAGCCTGAAGGGCGAAGGCCAGAAGGAAGAACCGTTGTCCGGCTGTCCCGCTATCTGTCGTGAGTCTCCTGCGGGCGGCGGGCCTGCGACTGCGACTCTCCGCAGTCTGCGGCTGGCGCTGCTTTGCGTGCAACGTGTAACTGATGTTCTCCCCGAACGACGAACTGGGCTTTACGTATCGTGCCCTAAGAGGCATCCAACATTGCTCTTTTATAACTAGTCTATTAGTATTAGGGTTAAACATTTACATACAAACCCCTTTAGAATATATTTTTATGTAACTTTTATATCATGTGCGGGTAAAAGGGTGTGGATAATGTCTATACCTTACCCTCCCCTTATAGTATAGCGGGGAAACGAGGAACGGGTAAATGGATAAAGGGTAATAAAAATCTCTACCCTTACCGAAGGTTGTCAAGGCGGCTAGGCGGTCAACATTTCCCAAGGGGCGCCTAGCCCGCCTAGCGCCTAGGCGGGCGCCTAGGCTGTTCTGGGTTTTTTTTATATTTTGTATCTTTTTCAGTATGTTAATTTGATTCTTGTTATACATATATACTACATATAATACCATATAGGAAACATAAAAAGAGAGCAGAATGAGGTTATGACAGCAGTAGCAGGAGATGGGAATAGGAAGAAAAAGGGGAAGTAATATCAACAAGCCTGCAACAACAATTGGAGCAGGATACTTAGAAAAGAAAGCAGGGAAAAAGGGTGGCGGAATGAGGCTATGACAGAAGTAGCAGGAGATGGGAATAGGAAGGAAAAAGGAAAGTAATATCAACAAGCCTGCAACAACAATTGGAGCAGGAGATGTAGAAAAGAATAAAAGAAAATAGGGAAAAAAGGGCGGGATGGGGTTGTAACTCAATAGAGAGGGAATGGAGGATGGGAAACAAAACAAAAGAAATATAAACAACAGCAACAACATCACGAGGAATAGGTGATGTAAAAGAGGAAAGTAGAAAGTACAACATCATCAACATTACGAAGCATAGGTGATGTAAAAGAGGATTTGAAGAAAACAGAATAAAAAAAACACAACAGTAGTAGGATTTCAGAGTAGAAGGGGATATATCATATAGGAGGAATAACTAAAAAAAAACGCAGCAGCAGTAGGATTAAGGACTAAAATGCAGGAGAAAGGATAAAAAAAGAAAAGAAAAAGAAGCAAGAACAACAAATATATGAGGAAGTGATTTTATGACTTACCAATTTGGCCCAAATCAAACATGTTTTCCCTAATTTTGCAAAATTTGGCCTGATTTGCCTAAATCAGACCAATTTCAGCCATAAATTGACTCAAGCTAATCTAATTCGACCAAATCTAGACTTGATTCCTGCTAATTTATCCTTTAAATGACTTAATTTAGGCTTAAAAGGCCTTAGACACCCATATAATGCACATACTAGGCTGGGCGCCTAGTTTGAGCAGCCTTGCCTAGCGCCTAGGACGCCTAGGCGGGCGCCTTGACAACACTGCCCTTACCCTTACCCTCCAGGGTATGGATAAGGGTAAACGGATAATACCCTCCCCATTGACAGCCTTACTCGCACCTTTGCCACTAAGTGCTCTATCATCTTCGAGACCTGTAGCTTGGATGTCGCGGTTGTAACAACCTCAAGAACCGAGATTCCAGAAGATGTCTCTAGGGCCTCCCTAGGGATGCCAAGATCTAGGCCTACCTTATTAAGAGGTAACTCATCATCGCTAACACCAAATTCAGAAACCTTCGTGAGCTTGGCATCATAGCAACGACCTAGAAAAGTAATTCCCATGAAGCGAGATCTTCATTAAAGGCTTCAATTTTCACCAACATGCCTGACTCATCAAACTCTGAATGCCTCCATTTGAGATCTTCTTAAAAGTTCCAAAGGATCCAATAATCTCTGCCATAAACCTGGTATCTTTACAAGCATACGGTCATACGAAACATCCTCACACCAAAACTAGGAAGTTTCTTTCCTCTTGCTCAAGCTAGATCCATCAATACTCTTCAGGGCCAGATCGCTGTCTTCCAAACACAAAGGCGTATCTTCAAGCGCCTGTTGTACGTAGTGGCTCTTAGGAAGAAATGCTATGGCTTTGCGAGCTGCTATCCTTACCAACCTCCTCACATTGGGGCCACAGAGAAAGCAATGTCACATGAAAATCTTCCCATATTGTGTCACCATCCCAACCAACTTCAACAACCTTCTTTAGGCAATCGAGAGTCTTCCACATCTCTTCGCCAACATTATCCAGAGTAACCATAACTCTCTGAGGGGGAGAGATACTTTTGTGATGTGGCAATCAAGAGGGGCGAGGCAAACTCAGAAATGGTTGGATACTTGGGTGGGACGGAAGATAGGAAAGCTTACATCACCCAGCGAGGTGACTAGGTCTTTGACAAGAGCAACACACCTTCGGTCTATTGCATTGTGATTGCCAGTGTCTCCTTTGCATACATCTAAAGCAAGTCTCTTTAGGTATAGCTTAGAAGGGTCGGGAACCCAAAATCTTCCTTGGAACATGTTGCTTTTCGTCCTTTTGCTTGTTTGACGACACACCTCTATCACCCATAGCTAGCGAAGGTGTAGCATCATCAATGACGTCCACAAGAGGTGGCTATCGAGTGAAGGTGCTGACCTCTACGTTTCTGGGTTCATCCTGGTCAAAACCAGCAGGAGTCATCTCTGAAGTTTGCTGATTTTGGAACTCTTTGGGTGGTTTGGAAGTTGTTTTGTTGCTAAAGGCAGGGGCCTTGGGAAATGACTCGTCAACCCCCACTGAGTTAAAGGAGTCTGTGACCACAACATCTGGCGGTGGATGTTCCTGGTCCACTTAGATCAAAAAGAGCTTCGCGACACTCTTGTTGGAATCCTCCGCTACGACTTAGAGAAACAACACCTTCGATCCACCACCACCCGACGCGTTGTAAGGGAAGGGCCCGACCACTGTTCCTTACAAGGGTTAGAGGAATATGCTGGCATCCTCCATGTTCCCTAAAGGTCGGGAGCGAAGCCGTCATGCCCATAGTAACAAAAATCTCCAAATTTTACAAAAAATCGGCAATTTTTGTGATTTTATAGGCTCCCGAATGTTCACCACAATTAATACGTCGGTCGCCTATTTTTTTGTGACTTTTCAATATTTTTCCCGCTTTTTTGCAGTTTATAAGATTTTTCACGATTCTACTTGACTTTTCATGTTTTTTCACCATTTTTCTCTTTTAAGTCGTTTGCTCTTTTTTTACCAAATCATGTACAAAAAACTCATGATATACACTATACCTCCAACCCCCACTTTCCCGACAGTCAACTTTTCTTTAATTCTTTTCCTACTATTTTCACTCAATAAGATTGCACGTCTAGTGACCTTAATAGTTACATTTGTATGTTTTTTTTGATTTGCCAAGCACGTTACCTCTTTTTTTTTGATAGATTTTCAATAAACTGGTCAGAGCTACCCGTAGGCAAAAGCAAACAGAAAGAAACTAGGAAAAGAAGATCTAGGTAAAGAAACTATCTATTTCTTTCTTTACATATGACCATAAGCTATCTATTGTACGGTTCTATCAACAAAAAGCCTTCTATTTCTTTCATCCCAGATCGCATGAAAAACAACCAGAATAGTGAGTCCCTCTCTTTGAGATTTAACTCGACAAACATCCCTTAGGGACTTGGGAACTTCGTATAAATAAGAGTCTCTAACAGCTATCCTCCAGAGATCCACAGAAAAATTGCAGATGAATAGAATGTGAAACAAGTCTTCACAATCATCTTTACAAAGGATGCACCACGAGGGAATTTGAAAACCTCTGCTACACATATGATCTAGAGTCAAAAGTTTGTCAAGAAAGCATCTCCAACCATGAAAAGAATATATCTCCTAGGAGCCTTTATTTTCCAAAGCCAGTTAGTCCAAAAAGGCACAAACTCTTTCACTCTAACAACCTGCCACTCATCCTTGATTTTACAAATCTCCTTCCCTTTCAATATAATAGAATCATCTGCGGAAAACACATGGGAAAGATGATCCTTGAGATGGTTGACAATCTCATTAACATGCCTCGATTTGGACACAATCCAATCATCATATGTTAGAGTGTCTATTTACTTAAGTGTTTGTCTTTTACTTAAGTTTTGTTTAGTCTATTTTGTAATATGAGCCCAATTGTGTATTGGCCATTAGGGTTTGTCTAAGTATTTGTATGCTTCCCCCTTATCCTATTTATAGGAAAGGGTGGCTGCCTCTTATCTATTAAGCAATAAGAAAACACTCTACACGTTTGGGAAAATAGGAAAGGGTGGCCGCCTCCTATCTATTAAGCAACAAGAAAACACTCTACACGTTTGGGGTTCTCCCCACTCGTATCATTTTCCACAGATATGTATATATGTGTGTGTGTGTGTATCTATTAAAGGTAAAAACACCTAGGGCGTTGGGCCCCTCGCCCTAGAGGGCACCGCCTAGACAACCTTGATATTATCACCTGCAACCTACCATTATTACTTGGTAGGCCAAGATAAAAAAAAGTACGTATTACTTTTAACGCATGTTGGTCATTGTGAGAATTCACTTGAGATTTTTATGATGCTAATTTTCCTATAGCTTCCTTACTTTTTTCTATGGCTATAGTTGTTGTGACTTCTTCTTAGCTCTTATAGTGACTTTTACCTCTTTCTTCACTGCATACGTTCTCGTAGGGGTCAACCAGACATTTTACTTCTTTTCCTTTCTGAATTCTATTGTAGTTGTGATCCCAGTTGTGTGATTGGCATGCAGGAAAGTTGATTTGCACTTTGACGTGCTTATTTCCTTAAGGAGATCAAGAGTGTACTCCCTCAGCGAGACACTAGACCAAGGTTAAAAAATGTGTGAGGCGTAACGAGGCGTATTTGTCTCAGTGAGGCGAGGCGTAAGCTTCGAGGCGTTTGAGGCATAAGCCTCAAAATATGTATGAGGCGGTCATAAAAAATAAATTTATACATATATTTACATATATTTATAGGTTGTGTAATAATGTGTTAAAAAAAATATATGTACATATGAGCACAACAATATGAAATAGTAATTATTTTAGAAACTTAATAATGATAATAGAGACTAAGGACCCACCAGAATACCAAAATAAATATGTAAAAAAATAACAAGATATCAATTCTTTATACTACTAGAATAAAAGATGTCAATAGATAATCTGAAGGAGATAGAATTTCAAATTAGTAGGAACGGGGAACCAAATTTAGTTAACAATGATATGAAATTCACCGACATAGTGAATAAGAAGGTAGCAAACAAAGAGAAATTTAACAATGAAGATTGAAAGATGTTACTGAGAAAATGATGATTAAATGTTTATTAATGAAAACTAACAATCAACTACAAGAATTTTGATTTTTTTGAAGAAAGTGTTTTTAATAAACTTAAAAAGTAGACAATTTGGTGGTTACCATAAGACATCATCATTCAGAATTGAGGCGTTCGCCTCAGCTAAGCCTCAGAGCCTCAGTGCTTTGAGGCGGGCTTCAGACATTGTGAGGCGTAAGCCTCAGTCCAGGACACTAAGGCGTAAGCTTCGAGGCGCATTTGGGATAGCCTCGAAAGCCTCAAGGCGGGTTTTTTATTACCATGCACTAGACTCTTGCGTGGGAATTCATTGTCAGAAAATGAGATAATGGGAAAATCCCTAGGTTTTGGAAAGCGCGAAGCGGGAAGCGTGTAGATTGCTCCCCTTGAAGCGAGAAGCGGAAAGCGGGTTTTAAGGCGGACTAAAGCGGGCGCTTTTTGAAAAAGCGGTTTTGCATTGCTTTAAAAAATGTAAGAAAATTTAGTGACCGCCATACTGCTAATGTAAAGAAATAGTACTCAAAAATCAAGCTTTCGAAATGATATTTCATTGCATCAGAATGACTTTCACATATTAAAAGGGACATAATTACAAAAGTAAATTCTTACAAGCTAAAAACACTCAAACATCATAAAAACCCATAATCCTTGCTCAACAATCAAGTAGCATACCAATATTATGTATTTAATATTGCTTCAACGGATGGGCTTAGAAATTATCAATTAGTAAAAAACATTAGTAGGTAGTAGCAGTTAGATACTAGTACTTTGTACAAATATTGTTGACTAAGGTAGTCTTCATTCTTCAACATAATATAAATAGATGCACATTTAAATAGTAATAAAGAGATATACATGACAATATAGTAGAATCAAGATATTTAGATATTACTCAGTAAATCCTAAAGATCTACAAACTACTAGACTTAGTACATAATAGATAATATAACAATATTTTACATCATTTTGTTACAGTCTACAAATGGTTGTGCAAAGGTTTTGTACAAGTATACAAAATTTTAGACTATTAGACTAACAACTGTAATAAACAACATTAAACATACATGGTAATATCATATACAAACCTGACAGTATAAAGTACTAGTCAATGTTCAAAATTTCGTCGAAATTGGCGAAATTTCGCTAATTATTTCGATGCCGCCAACGATCGGACATAGAAATGGCCTTACATGTTTGTACGCAGGGAATTTCGCCAGAAAAAAATAAATTTTCGACTATTATTTTAAATTTTGACAAAATTAGGTAAATTTCGATGAAAAAAAGGCCTATTTTGTCCGCATTTTGACGAAATTTCATGAAACACATCTATTATTTCAAGAAATGGGGTACGATGTCTGCAGATTTTACTATGTGATTCCTTGGGCTTGTTCGGGGCAATCTAAGTTATGTTTCTTCTCTTCCTAACCTAATTCTACCTCTCTCTCTTATTTCTCTCACTTCTATACAAATCTACAAAGGAAATATTTAAAAATGTGTGTGGGAGTGATATCTATGACTATGATGACCCACTGACTTTCATTTTTGAGGTCACATGATTTATGTTATAGTGCGCAAAATTAGCATGACTATCGAGATATTTTGTATGTATGCCATTATTAATCACACATCTAACTACATGGTTGCCTCCTATAGGCTCTCGCTACAAAAGCACACGACGATGAACAAAGCTTGAGCTAATCCATTAGTATGCATTTTATCACTTGTAAGCATATGGAGATTAACAGTGAGACATATCTATGCTTGTATAAAACAAAATCAACATGAGCCAATATGTTGATAGGTATAATCAACAAGGAGGATGACAACCATCATGGTTCAACGAGATGCATAAACCATAGTTGTCTCATGCTTCTTCAAAACTCACTAACATACCACTGCGACATTGTTTATGTACTACGTCCTGTCATCCTACTGAGAGGTCCTACCATCTTAGATCATGCTATGTTTCCATAAATTTGTGTCTTTAAGTCTATATATTGTGCTTGCAAACTATGATGACTTAATTCATTCATTTTGCCATTCAATTGACCTCAAAATCTCCATCGAAATGGCCATCGAAATTGTTCAGCTTCCTTCACTCACACATGAGGAGCCCCACCCCCTCACATATCCAATATGAAATATTATTGCATATTTGAGTAGATCTACACTAGTAGATTGTTGTGGTAAAATTTCGATAAATAATTCGACCATTTGGTTGTCGAAACGCCAGGAATGCATCTGTCGAAATTTCCGTCGAAATTTGTCGAAATTTCTGTTTCTGTGGCTACCGAAACGGCGTCGAAATCGGACATTTTCTTCCTTGGTACTAGTCTAACTGTACAGAGTGTACAAAGAGCAGTAACAAAGTAAAGAATACTAAACTTTCTTGCACCTTTTGAAATACAACAACTGGAGAATCACACCTCCCAAACATAGTGCTTTCATTTCTCTATAATTGTTGCGTATGATTGGGCCCCTCCAGCAATACTTGCTGTGAAGTGCCCCGAAGCGGCCGCTTAAGCGAGGCTGAAAAAGCGGCCTGAAGCGGCGAAAAGCGGGCAAAAGCGGCCGCTTCACTCCAAAAAGCTTCAAAGACCGCTTCAGCTGAAATTACATCAGGACATGTGCTTAGCCGCTTAAGCGGCCGCTTCACCCGCTTTTTAATTCACTGAAAAATCCCTATATTGTTGTTAGTAGAGGCAAGTACAAGACGTAAGAAAACCCTAATTGACTGAGAGTCCAAACACTAATGGGCCAGATAGACTTGAGTTCATGTATATAAATATACTAAAACACTCATATACACTAACACCCCCTTTAAGTTGGAGCATGGGAAGTTACTTGGCCAACTTGCAATCAAAGAAAGACAAACATGATCACAAAAGCAACCATACAAACTAACTATTGAAACCGACCTGCCTGGTTCAATGAGTTGAACCATCACCGACAAACTGGCAGGTTGCGTTGGTTCCAAACCTGTTTGTAGGCCAAAAACTCATTTAACCTGACTACTGCCCTGTCAAATTGTTACCTTGCTTACTCGCTTTGCGTTTGGTCAACCCGGGGCAGTTTGCACCCCCTCCACATAAGCAATACCACTTAACCTGACCAAAAAGAAAGAAAGAAAGAGTAAAACCTCTCCATCTTCCTTGACACCCACTCTCCATGCTATTCTTGACCCACTTTTCGCCGACTCGGTCTGCGGCTAGCGGAGTTATTGATTGGCTCTCTCTCTCTCTCTCTCTCTCTTTCTCCCTTCACTACTGTCACAAAGCTACGACTCCCACCCTCTCATTGTGGTTGGAAGAGATGGCTTCTCTCCTAGATGGTCCTAGTCACCGCCACCGCTTCAATTGTGGTTAACGACTTCTATGGCTCCCCCCTCCTTGGTGGTCGGCAAGCCCTCAGTCACCCTTCTGTTGTCCTATATCCTTCTTCTCTGCTCCATATCCTCTTCTCATGCTGTGGTTTTGTGTGCAACTGTGTTATCTACATTTAGCTATTTAGAAAGTGTGTTGTTGCTGTGTGAAAGGTTCTGTTGCTGCAGTTTGAAGTGTGTTCTAGCTCCGTGAAGGTTGATGACTGGAGGAAATCCTGCATGCTGTTGTCACTACGTTGCTTCTCCACTATTTAGTATTGAGACTGCCTTCTCTTCCAATCTCTAGCTTTGTTCAGCTCCATCTTAAATTTCCCTTTCACACACTCCGATTGCGCCTTAAACTTACCCCTAATGTTTCTTCCTGTTTGATTCCCTCGTAACATGTACATCTGACTCACATGTTTTATATTGGGAACACCGATGTACTGATCTAGACTCAAAGTCTTTTAGTATAGATATAATTGTCATGTCATCTATGATTGGTATTCTCCAACACTAATCGTACTATGTACTAAATTACTAGTTGCCAATCCAATTTTGCTATTTTAATGCATGGATGATTGACCATTGATGTTTGTTTGTTGCAACATGCTATCATCTCTGTTGTGTGTTACTATTGGATATGCCAGCATTATAAGAGCTCAATGTGCGTAGTGGACCATTAAATCAAAACATTCAAGGAAGGAGTGATCATGGTAGAGGACATGTCCGTGAGTCTGTTGATCCCATTAGTGGGAAGAAGAGTTTGACGTGTTGCTACTGTGAGAAGTCCACTAAAGGGGGGATAAATGGAATGAAGCACCAACTTGACAGGAAAATATTGTGATATGGAGATATGTAGAAAGCTTCTCTTGATGTTAGGAAACAAATGCTAGGGCTTCTTAAGGAAATAGGGGAAAAGAAAAAGAAAGTGGCAACTGACTAGGACTCTTTGCATGAATATGAGCTAGAATTGCATAGTCAATCTAATGGGATTTTTGGCAGTTGCGTAGCCGTTGATAACTTTTCCACTAGGGGAAGATCGTAGTGGACGTTGGAAGCCACATAACTTAGTCAAAGAAGGGAACGTTTCTCATGGGCTACACCTGGTGCTAAAAAAATTCTGAAGAGTGTGTTGATGTCCTAAGAAGAAAAGGATTATGTAAAGCAATTGGTTTCTAGACATTCAATGATACATGAATTCCCTTCCACACAATAAACTCCCCTAATGTCAACATATATTTGATGAGATAGCGAGAATGCAACCTAGTTTTATGGGATCCTCTTATCATGCATTAAGAATGATTTGTCTGAAGCGGAAAAGATGGATAAGTAGTTGTTTGTGGACTCATTCCGTGAATGGTGGAGTGAGACAAGTTGCACAATTATGGCTGATGGATGGAAATACCAAGCCGTGAGAACTTGATAAATTTCTTAGTATATTGTTCTATAGGGACAATCTTTGTAAAATCTCTGGATGCTAGTGAGTTGGTGGCAACTGTTGATAATTTGTTCTTTTGTTCAAGGACATGTAGAATGGGTTGGTTCTAGGCATGTTGTCCAAATTGTACTTGACAATGCATCCAATTGTGTCTTAGCAAGGAAATTACTTGAAGACCATATCCTTATCTTTATTGGTCTCCTTGTCTAACACATTACTGGAGTACGATTTTAAAATCATATGCAACTATCAAAGATGTGGGTTCTTAATCTTCGAAGATAATCACATATGTCTAAAGTCATGTGTTGCATCTACTCAGAAGAAGGGACGTATGGACATAGCTCGTTTGCCAGTTCCTATAAGGTTTGCAACAAATTTTGTTGCTATGTAGAGTTTACTTGGTCATAAGCATGATTTCCAAAGTGTTTTCTTGACAAGGATTTTGAAGCCCCTTGGATGGATTAGGAGAGTGTTTTGGGGATTTTAAGTATCAATACTGACCTTTTTCATGTCTTTTCCCTTGTTGTCATTACTGTAATAGAATTAGGTTCCATCAAAGATTGCATGAGATAGAGAGAGATGGAATGCTATTAGTTTGAAGAGAGGAGAGCAATTCAGGCGCGTAGTAAGAGATAGATGAAGACGAACAAAAACAAGGAACATGGTATGTTGGCATTGGAACTAGTACTCTAAACCTCTCAAATAGATCTCAAATGGCATTAGGAAGGTATAACGGTTGGAAGAAAGGTTGGGCTAGATGATGGCGACCAAGCTTTCTCTACTATAACTCAGAAATGAGAACAAAGGAACTAATTTAGCTTAGAGGAAGTGACTGTGGTCCACAAGATTGCTTTTTGGAAAAATGTTCTCGCCCGAAAAAACTAGCTCTTCCCATGTTTTTGTCTAGGCACTGAGCAACATTGAAAAGTCTAGAGGATGGCGACCAAGCTTTCTCTACTACAACTCAGAAATGAGAACAAAGGAACTAATGTAGCTTAGAGGAAGTGACTGCGGTTCACTAGACTGCTTTTTGGAAAAATGTTCTTGTCCGAAAAAACTAGCTCTTCTCTTGTTTTTGCCTAGGCACTGAGCAACATTGAACAACTCTCGCCCGATCTTGCCCATAAACCCAATAATACCTACAATTTTGGCCTGTGTTGCGTTGGTTGAAATTTCTATGCACTGACCATCAAACCCAATCATATAAGATGATGGCGTCATGTAGACAATCATAGTGAGACTCACGTGGGTCTAAATACCCTTGCAACATAGTAGTAGGCATACTTGTTAAGGTGGCAAGGCGACACGATGTTGGGGTTGGACGCCTTGCGCCAAGGCGCGACTAGGCGCGCCTAGGCGCCGCCTAAGCGACCTTTAAAAATAATAATTTATGTATATATTTTATGGATATATACATGTCATGTTTTTTTCCCACTCATGTACACACATTGTATAGTTATATATGTAGTTATCTACATATTTATAGTCGATCTCCCCGTATATATATTTTATTGTATGAAAAAATAACCAATTACATTTCTAATATATTATCATTGACAATAATGTCAAGGACACGAAAAGAATTATTGTAAAGAATGTAAGAGAGTGATCAACAAATAAATATATATTCATTGTCATACATAGCTACAAGTATTAAGCAATGTAATCACTATCCTTCATAGCATAGCTACTTAGTACAATCTGAATTGAAGGTGCAAACTAAGAAAAATCAAATGTGTACTAAGAGTATTAGATCCAGTCAAACAAAAATAGAGTATTAGATCCAGTCAAACCCAAAAAAGAGTATTAGATCCAATTAAAAGTGATATTTGGCACATAAAATAGGCAACACTATTAATTTTGAACATTGGTGTAGCCATATCAAACATTAAAATAAGTGAATATACAACTAGACCCAAAAAACTAGGTCACTGTAGCATTATAAATAAAGCGTCCTCGCTAGGCGCAACCTTGGGACGCCTTGCTGCTTAGGCGAGCGCCTTGACAAGTATGGTAGTAGGAGCATAAAATTTTCCATAGTGAACACATAGTAGATGCTAAAGAATAGGAGGTGGCTTGGAAACTAGTCCACAACTTCCATACGAATAAAAAAAGTGAGGAAGAGCTAAAACCAATGTTCAAAATTTCGACGAAATTGTCAAAATTTTTGGCAAAAATTTCTATTTCTGTGGCAATCGAACATCGAAATTGACGGACGAAACTTTTGAAATAGGAAGATCATCGATTTTTTTATTACTTTTTTATATACTATGTACTCGCTAGAGCAATTTTTTTGCACAGTTTTGTGTCTTTAAGTCTATATTGTGTTTGCAAACTATAATGACTTAGTTAATTGATTTTGCCATTGAAATTTGACATCAAGAATCCCCATCGAAATGCCTATCGAAACAATTCAATGTCATTCACTAAAAAATGACGAGACCCCACACCCACATATTCAATATGAAATGTTATTACATATTTGAGTAGATCTACACTAGTAGATCATTCTGGTAAAATTTCATAAATTAATTCATTTATTTTGCCGTCGAAATGCCAGGAACGCATTTATTGAAATTTCTGTCAAAATTTGTCAAAATTTCTATTCCTGTGGCCACCGAAACGACATCAAAATCGGACATTTTCTTCCTTGGCTAAAGCATCTTTGGCTCTAGACGTCCTACGACCATCCTAACCAATGTTCAAAACGTCGATGAAATTTCCGAAATTTCCACAATTTTATCTGTGTCGTTGGCAATCAGACATTGAAATGGATTGTCGAAACTCTCAAAACATGCAGATCGTCGATTTTTTTCCTACTTTTTCAGATACTACATTCTACCTAGAGCATATTTTTTGCACAGTTTTGTGTCATTAAGTCTATATATCCCGCTTGCAAACTATAATGACTTAATTCATTGATTTCACCATTGAATATTGACATCAAAGTTCCTCATCTAAATGCCATCAAAACAGTTCAGGGTCATTCACTCACAAATGACGAGACCTGACCCCCCACATATCCAATATGAAATATTATTACATATTTGAGTAGATCTACACTAGTAGATCATTTTGGTGAAATTTCATAAATTAATTCGTTAATTTTGCCATCGAAACACCAGGAACACATTTTGGAAATTTTCGTCGAAATTTGTCGGAATTTTTGTTTCCGTGGCCCCACCGAAATGGCATCGAAATCGGACATCATTGATCCTAACTACCAAAAAAGGAGAGGGGCTACAACCTCTTAGAGATACCAACTTAGCCTGATCATGGCCACTATTGGCCGTGTTAGCAATCACTAGCGATATCAAACTCACTATCTAGGAGGAGCAACAATAGTGTGGCCCACCCATTACAACATAAGTCGACCACACATGGAAGAAGGTAAGGGGCTGATGATCAAAAAGGAAAGAGAAGAGAAGGTCAATGACATTGTGAGCACAAGGTTTACTTTTCACGGCAATGTTCAAAGTTTTACGGTTAGGGTTCATCCCGTTTTGATATTAGACTAGGAAAAGATGATCCATTAGCACATACACTAAGTATAAATAAGGTAGTGAAAAGCCTAATGCATAATAGACTGCTAGAAGCGTAAACAAACATAATAATATCTGAAACATAATAATAAGTATATGCCAATTTCAATGGGAAAGCTTTGTATAGCATCTTTTTTTATGTCAAGCATGTTTTGTGCATGCACCTGGCAATTTTATTTTCAGAAGAATGATTATGCTCCACTTAAAACATGTTTTGGGCTCATAAACAACTTTAGAAAATGGTCTTTAATAGTTATATTAATCTCCGTAACAAATGTATACTTGTTTCTGGCCTACGAATATTTTGACACTTTCTGTTATTTTGGGAATGTTATTTGTTTATTTTTCCACATTTATGGCTTGGTATAGATCTAACTTTGTGTTGATTTTGCCAAGTGTGGATGTGGAATTTCTGGAAACGTCAAAGAAACATCGAGGAAGTTGCATAATGAGAACTTCGACACCAATGAGCTAACAATAATATCTATGATGGAATTTGATGTAAACCATCATTATTTGCTAGAAATATAGTGTATGAGTTTACTTTTATACTAAATTCCTAAAACTTGCAGTTATTTAGTATGCCGCTTGATAAGGGGAGAGAGGAGGCAAATGGTTTTAGATCTACTCCGAACCTTGTAAAGCTTGTGGCAGATCTATGAGAGGGGTACATCTTCTTTTCATCATAAAGACAAAATGAATAGGAAAATTGTTAGCACAAGCATAAGAACGGTTTCCCAAAGTTTCTCCAAATGTTCGCTGTGTGCAGTGGTAGCAATTGATTTGTCAATGTTGTGAATTGACATCAATAAATGTGATGTTGAAATTTTGGAATTTTTTGGGGGCCATTATTGTCAACTTTGGTGTTGAAGTTGTTGACATGAATCGGGAAGTGGGTGACAAGGTAGGACATAGAAGTGTACTCAGTTAAACACTCATGGACACAGACGATATTGGGAATTCCTGATTTGTAGGGTGTGGCGAACTCTATTTAATGGTATCATGTATATGAAGTGTCTCATGAATTAGTTTCATTATTAAATGCTTAAGTTACTAAATTGAACATCAATAGGAATTGATTACTTATAGTGATAGGACTCATAGGATTACTTTTTCAGTAAGCCACTTCAAATTTCAAAAATAAAGTTCATACACCACAAGCATAAAAGCTGTGGCGGATCATTAGGATTAGGTGTTTTTCCCCTCCATAGTGATTCTGCAAACTATCTTTGCATCACTCTGTAACATGTAGGGGTGAGCAAATAACGGTGCAGACCTCAAAACCGGACCGGACCGCTCAATTCGGTCCGGTTCGGTCCGGTCCATTTCGATTTCGGTCCGGTCCGCGGTCCGGGAATTTCAACAAATTCGGTCTCCGGTCCGGTCTGGTCCGCGATCAAAACGGTCCGGTCCCGGTCCGGTCTGACCACCAAACGGTCCAGTCTACGGTCCAAAAATTATTGATATTCGGTCCTCGGTCCGGTCCGGTTCGGTCCGATTTTGGACCGATGCATGTAGGGGTGAGCAAATAACGGTCCAGACCGCAAAACCGGACCGGACCGCTCAATGCGGTCCGGTCCATTTCGATTTCGGTCCGGTCCGCGGTCCGGAAATTTCAATAAATTCGGTCTTCGGTCCGGTCCGGTCCGGTCCGCGGTCAAAACGGTCCGGTCTGACCACCAAACGGTCCGGTCTACGGTCCAAAAATTATTGATATTCGGTCCTCGGTCCGGTCCGGTCCGGTTTTGGACCGATGCTCACCCCTAGTAACATGTTTGTTCTCCTACTGGTTAACTTAGCAAACTATAACATATGTGCGATGACCTAATGGTAAATTCGAAGAGACATGTAAATGGTCTTAATTGTGAACTAAGTTTTAGAATGCACAAAGTGGAAAGTGGAAAGTGAGTGACCAAAAGTGGATGTTTCCTGAAAAAGCAGGCTATTTAGTGAAACACTAGGAGCATGGCCATGGACACAAACACATGGAGAAGGACACAGACATGAGACATGACGATATTGAAAAATATGGGATACTGACAATGCGTTGGACTTGGCATGGCAAAACAAATTATCTGCACAAACACTTGTGTGCGTTTATGTATATATTATAATTATAGAAACACAAAAATATCTGCAAGATATTGAAGAAGTCATTCACATTTTCTGATTTAAAAATGTATACATGTATGCATGATCATCTGTCACTTTGAGCTCTAGCGATGCTCGACTTATTTCCCAATTTAAACATCCGACTGAAATAAAGAATACAATCGATACTATAGTATATTCAGAAATAAATCAAGCCATAACCACTATGAAATCAGACTAGCATTATATTCATAAATTCAAAATATTAATGAAACTCATAATTTCTTATGTACAAAAAAATTGTTCTAACACTTTAAGAACACAAAAATTAAAGAACTGTGAATATTTGAGAACAATAAAAATTTATTATTAGTGGTGAGGGAGAGAAGGAAGAGGATGTGCATGAAATAATAATGTGAAGATGAGAAGAGATAAGAATGACATTGGAGGAGAGGACGTTTGTTGGATCATAGTTTCCTTATGCTCGTGATCATATAGGAGGATGAAGCTTATTGGAGTCGTCAATGGAATAGAAGTGGGAGGTAACGATAGACACAACAGAGGGTGTGTGCTACTATTGGACAAACTATCATGGTGGCAAGGAAGGGAAGGAGACTTTTAGTGGAGCATGAGAAACTTGAGGGTAAGACACTATAAGAAGAAGGAAGAAGAGGATGTGTCAAAGAGAAGGTAAAAGGGGTAGAACAATGACACTTTTGGGAGGTTGTTCTGGCCGTCCTAGACATGTATCTGACATGGACACGCCATGGACACATTTTCCGCATCTTTGTCGCGCGTCTAGGTGTGTCCACTGAGTGTCTAAGTTGGACACCTGTCTAGGATGTCCATGACAACCTCTGAGAGTTTCCGTCCATTCTAGGTGAAACAATGTAGATGTTTACATTTAAACTATATTAAAGTACCAAATTAGTGAATATCTAGTTAGTAGTCAAGCAATGAAAGCGATATTAATTAATGATATTGATATGACTATAAGCTTTATGGTTTAACGATTGAATATGAGGCTCGGGCTAGGTAATGTAAACAATAACTCTTTGTCGATAACTAATACAATAATTTAAGCTATAATAAGTCAATAATTATTTGCTAGTAATTTTTGTATAACTGATAGTTTGTATATAATACTTCAAACCATTATTTAAATTAAATGCTAATTGTAGACTTTAACAATACATCATACAACTAAAGTATAACTTACTGTAAGCATATATTATGTATATAAGCAAGTTTCATGACAAATAGTCAACTACTATTACATTCTAGAATGTTTTCAAGATTCATACAATTGGACATACATGTGTCACGTCACAAATACACAATTTACATATTGGTACATGTTCCATCAATTGTCAATCGAGGATGAGGATTAACCAGTCTCTCTCTAGGGTTTTGTCTGCCCTAGATCAACGGTTGTCTTCACCCACCCCGCTCCTTGTCGGGGTGGGTTACTACCCATAGTTCTACCCCCTACCCCTCCCTTTCTCTATGTCAATTACCTCCTAGGGTGTCCACACGAGGTTCTTTTTTGCCAAGAGGGGATCTAATCGAACCCCTGTCAGACCCCCCTAGAGATCGAAGGAGCACGTCTCGATCTTAGTCGCTAGAAAGCGATTAGCCTTGGTCATTGGGGTCACTTGATGATCGGCGTTCACCCATGATCTCTCCCTTAATTGCCGTATGTCAGATACCCTTAGTCAAATCTCTGGCTCGTCTGGCCAGTTTAGAGGGGTCTCAGGGTGCCAAACTCTCAGCACAGACTCTTGCTGGCCCCTTTTCCTCATTCAGGCGAATGAGATAGGCATCCTAACCTTAGTCTCTCTTTTTGCGGATGGACAGAACGACATGATCCTTATCAGTCTAGTTGCATCCATTTGAAAGGCATATGATAGCTTCTTGTGCGCTGACGCTGGGAAAGATGTCACAACCCAATGTCCACATTGAAGCACTAAATTTGAGACCTTTCTTGCTCTCGAATGAAGCTGCACGTTTCATTGTCCCGCTCCTTCCTCGTCGCTCGGTTAGTAGATCCTTATAGAGATCCTTCTTTGGTCCGAACAACAACCATATCTTCTCTAGTGAGGATAATGCCGCCTCTTGCTACAAGGAAGACATACCAATTCTTATCCCTCTACATGTTTCTCGCCTCTCCCTATTCCTCCCTTCTAACATTTTCTCCATGTCAAAATGCTTTGTTCTGGGGCTAGATATTGCGTATAGCATTCGCCTGGCATAAGAAATGTTTTTTGATGATGCCCTTAAGCCTAATCATATCCTCAAGACTGACATTTCAAAGGCCTTTGATTGTGCGGTCTAGTCTTACCTTTGGGTGATTTCAGGGCGTACAGATTCTCCAAGCAGGTTTCTGACCTTCTTCATTTTACCACAAGAGCATGATTCTTGGTCCACATTAAAGGAAGATCGGGGGTTTCTTTCAAGCCTGATACAGTCTCAAGGAGGGAAACCCCTTATTGTTGGTGTTCATCCTCATGTAAAAGGCCGTGGGCAAAAGGTAATGGGGATGGCCAATGAGGGAGCCATCACCAGGCTCACCACTCATGGAGGGACACTAACACTGACATGTCTGATGTTCGCAGATGATCTTCTCTTCATCAGTGCTATGGACCACTTAATACACAATCTTCACAACACCATTCACCAATATGAGAGCACATCCGGTTAGTAACTCAAACCACATCAAATCCTTCATCATTGTTGTCGCTCTTCTTTGGTCCTCACTCCTCAAGGACTTCATCTCCATTGCAATGGGTGTTGGCCTCTTCGACGATAACCCATCACTCCCATCCTACCTCGGCATCCCGATGGTACGTGGAAATTCTAAGGTCTCCCTTTAAAGATAACGATGTAGATATCCAAGATGCTTTTGATGACTGGACGACTCACTCTCGTTCGCCATGTGTTGGTATCTAATCCCGTCTATGCCTTAGCCTCGTCTTGTGTCCCTTTGTTGTCTCTCTGACATATCGACATGCATATAGCCCACTTCTTGTGGTCTGTGTCGACGAATCACACAGTCAACATCGGATCGCCTGGGACACCTCACTTCGCTAGATGAAGGTGGACTAGGGATCCATAAGCTTGATATCATTGACCAAAGTCTTTTTCTAATAGTCACATGGTAAGTCAAATATGGAAATTCCATCTGGGTGTGTTTTTGCGTGCATAAATATGCGAGTCGACCTCCCTCACCGGATACCAACCACCCAATTTGACTGAAGCTAAGCTCATACGCAGTCACCCAACTGGATACAAGTGTGTTGGAGCTTCTTCATCAACACTACGTTGGTCACTCAAACAAGGGTACCTTTTGTACTTGTCAACCAAATGGTGCGATGATTTACTCATCCAGCACAAGTGGGATCATGTTGACACCATTCCAAGCTTGAGATTTTGACTGTGCTGGCTGGTTTTACCTTCGCGTTGTTTTGAAGGCGTACAGATTCTCCAAGTAGGTTGCTGATCTCCTGCTCCATTTTACCACGGGAGCATGGTTAATGGTCCACATCAACGGAAGATCAAGGGCTTTTTCCAAGCCTCATACAACCTCAAGTAGGGAGACCCCTTATCGTTGGCATTATTCATCTTCATGGAAGATGCCCTGGGGTGCAAGGTGACGAGGATGGCCAATGAGGGAGCCATCGCTAGGTTCACCACTCATGGAGCGACACTATCATTAGCATGTCTGATGTTCCCGAACAATCTTCTCTTCACAAATTCCGCGGACTACTCAATACACAATCTTCGCAACACCATTCACCAATACAAGAGTACATCCAATTAATAGCTCAGCCACAACAACTCCTTTATTGTTGTCGCTCTTCTCCGGGACTAAAGGACTTCATATCTGTTGCAATGGGCATTGGCCTCTTCGACAACAACCCATCGCTCGCATCTGATTCCTACCTCGGTGTCTCGATGGTGCGTGGCAAATTCAAGATCTCCCTTTTCCATCCCTTAGTGACAAAAATCGAGAC
Organism: Alisma plantago-aquatica; assembly: GCA_963693085.1. Classification (NCBI taxonomy): domain Eukaryota; kingdom Viridiplantae; phylum Streptophyta; class Magnoliopsida; order Alismatales; family Alismataceae; genus Alisma; species Alisma plantago-aquatica. Next base: position 622,281,945 of record OY856410.1, read on the forward strand.
GTAGATATCCGAGATGCTTTTGATGGCTAGGTGACTCACTCTCGTCCGCCATGTGTTGGCATCTAATCCCGTCCACACCTTAGCCTTGTCTTGTGTCCCCCCGTCATCTCTCCAACAAATAGCCCACTTCTTGTGGTCCGCGCGCCGACAGACCATGCCAAAGACACTAATAGTTGTATGGCAAGTCATATATGGAAATTCCATCTGGATGTGTTTATGCATGCTCAAATGCGTGCGATGACCTCCCTCACTCGATTCCAACCACCCAATTTGGCTGAACCTGAGCTCATACATGGTCACCCAAATGGAAATAGATGTGGCAGAGCTTTTCCCTTCTCTAACACTCATGTTGGTCGCTCGAACATGTACCTTCAGTTCTGGTCAACCAAAGGGTGTGATGATTTACTCATCCAGAACAAGTGGGATCATGTTGACACCATTCCAACCTTGAGGATCCACGACCTCCTTATAGCCAACTTAGATTAGGAACAAATCCTCCTCAAGCAATTTTTCTCTGAGGAAGGCATCCTATTGATCGACTAGGTTACAACCTCTGCCACTGCCGTGATTCGTGAAGGAGACACTACTATGGGATCTAATGACTAGTGGCTTCTTGATGAAGAGTGCAAAGATGACCCTACAACCACGAGGACGACCCTTCCTTTCTCCAAGTGGATCTGGCTCTGACACATACCCGTAAGATCTTCATCTTTACTTGGAAGATGATCTATGTCACACTACTCCTCGACGACTGCATTAGAGCCTGTCATATCAGACTCGCATCCAAATGCGACTGCTGTGCTGAGCCATGCATGTCGACAACAAACCACCTCTTCCTAGACAGTGACATCACAACCTACCTTTGGGAGAGAACCAACGACTTAATCCACACCCCACCCCGATGGGTTTCTGCTCCCTTACACATACCCTACATTTTGCGGGCCTTAGCTAGCCTTCTCTCCCTCTGCAACACGTTGCGGGGCATCATACATCAACTGGTATATGCAAGAATAAATATGATGCTCATAAAGAGCTTCCTCATCTCCCTAGCTCTACATCATGAGAACGACGACATGTGAGGATGTGGTCCTTTGGCCAGAGGAGACAGAACTGACCTTAGAGAAGCTCCTGGCACATAGTTTCTCGCCACCGCAAGAACCGAAGACACCTATTCTGCACACTTGTGGAGCCCTCCATTGCCACATGAACTCAAGATCAACTTTGCCACTCTCACGACAACGACCAACTACAATAGGTTGGCCTTTTGGGGGCGTTGATGAAAGATACAAATAGCATGATCAAGCTAGCAATGGCTACCGACTTGGAAAGAGAGAACAAACTCAAAGAAACTGTAGCAGTGATTAATTATGTGATTAGTCTTTTTGCTTCAACATGGATCTCTTTTCACTTGGTGGAGGTGGATACGCCATACGTCACGGCCGCTGACATTTTGTGCGTTAGCAAAGGCCCTTGGACGATGACGAGACAGACCAATGGCAACCTCAGGATCATACAAGACAGCAGGCTGCGGTTTGGCTACGTACACGAGAGTGGTAACAAAGTTGCCATTTCACTTGCAAGCTCTTGCTAGAGTGTATAACACGATCATCACTGACAGCGATAGTAATTTTATACTAGTAGAGAACACAAATGACACAATACATGGCCCATAGATCCACCTATAAACAATAGTTTAGCCCATGTATAGCTATTCACTTTGTGCGAGTATAGCATTTGCATGTTACCTTTGCTAATTTTGCTCAGGGGTGACGAGATGAATAGAATTCACCATTTCTATACAACACAGAAAAAAATGATGATGGGCCGTTTTGTTGGTAAAAGCTGGGAAAAGCGGCTGCTTCAACAGGAAAAGCTCAAAGTGCTGCTCAGTTCTGAAAAGCAACTGCGGGATGGACTGGGCGCATAAGCGGGCGCTCGGCCGTGGTTAATTCCAATGATTGTGACTAATTATTGTAGCTGTTTCTGCCCTTTTGTTTAGCTGATGTTATTTCCATGATAACTCTTATTGTTCTATTCCCAAATCTTTTTCTGTTAGTGTGAATGCTTGTAAGATAATTGATTAATGTTCTATGTTGAAGGTGCTCGTACTACCGTAGCGTGGGATCCAGATTGCACTCACGTGCTTGCTGAAGAATCATCCAAAATTACAGCTGATTTAATTAATGCAATTGCAGCAGAGAAACCGATTATCATCTCAACGTGGTTCACGGTTTGTGTTTTGAGTTCCTGTAACTCTAAAGAGGAAGTACTCCATGTGTTTGAAATTTACATAAATTAGTGCCTATATATATAGTCCTGATCAAAATACTGGATTACATGTCATATGTTAGCAGGTGGATTTGCCTATTCATTACCGGTATATATATATATATATATATATATATATATATATGAGAACTGCCTCTGATGACAGCCTAACCTTAAGTGAACTAATTTATGCTGTGCCATTTTCTCCTTCAACCAAACTAGCCCATGCTGCCGTCTTTCTCATAGACATCCCATCTTATATCTCCCATCTCTGATCTCTAAAGTAGGATAACTGGAATAGGCATTTGCTTTTCTTGAATGTGCTTAAGCTACTGCAAAAAAACAGCCTATTTGTAGTGTCTAACCATAATATCAAATCACTGCATCATTTTTTGTATTCTGTTTTCTCATTTCATGTAATGCATCCAATATTACAGCATCTGACAATCTCCTTTTAGGTTCTTGCAGAGAAAAGCGTCTGCTCTGATATCCCAAATTTCAGCAAGTAGGTTATCAAAATACTTTTCTGTAGACGATATACTTGGAACTGTATAAATTTATTTTCCAGATCGCTGTGATCTAAAAATTATCCTTATATTATTTCAGTTATACTCCGACACTGTCTTTGGATGGAGTATCTGTTAAAGTTGTGGAGCCCAAAGCACGAAGAAATTGTTTGGAGGGATACACTTTCATTTTAGGATCAACAGATATGGTGATGGTTTCTTTTATTGATTATTAAGAAGCTTACTCTTCATCTGATTTGCTTCTCTTCAGTATATGTTCAGTGATAAATTGGCATCATTGCTAAAAGTTGCTGGAGCCAATATCATTCTTGCCAGTGAAGTTTCTTCTGATAGCCAGGTGAACATAATGTTATCTTTGCTTAGTATTTTGTTATCAGGTTGGGAATAATGTGCTCTTTCAAATTGTTCTTTTGTATTTGGCTAAAAAGATTGCCTAGAGTCATTTTTCATGGCCGTGGGATAAGGTCAAAATAGTAGTGTAGCATTACATCATGATGGGAAATTAAACGTTTGTCCCTTTTTAATCTGTAATTTCCATCATTCTTTCCATACGTAATACCTCATTCCAGCAATGTTTTGAAGTATTTCAGAACTTCTGAACTCAAAAGTTTTATACAAATACAGAGTACTCTAATTTTTGATCTGATTCTTTGCAATTCTTAAATTGGATTTTTGCACTGTAATTTTATGAATAATTTGAAAACGTCTCTGACTCTCCGTGGTTGAATTATAGTCGTCACCAGGTGAGACTGAAAGCAAACGGGTGCTTGTGATACCGAGAAAATCTTTCCCCGAGTTCAAATCATCCAACCAACTTAAACCATTATGTAAAATAACTGAAATGGAGCTGCTTGTCTCTGTATTATCTGGAAATTTGGATTCGTCAAAGGTGGAGCCTCCTGCAAGTAAGTATCTGCCCTTTATTATTTGTCTTAATGGGCATTCCATTGTCTGATTTAGTTTAGGAACATTAGTTTGTAGTTATTCGTGCAATGTTTAGGGTGCAGCATCTTTGACATACCATAATAAGCTTTGATAAGATTGTGATATGTTTTGGGGTCAATTTCAACTTGCTGGAAAAAACGTCTGTTTAGTTTCTTTGTCTATGCAAGCCTGAGAGATGTAATGCACGTTGTTTTAGTTTTGTTCCTGTCCTTGTTTCGACATTAAGACTATCTTATGTTGTGTGTTACAAATTTTCAGATTAGATATTTGGTTATATAAATAAATCTGATATATTACTTATACTGCGGACCATCCATGTTCACGGGACCGTGCGGACTGAAAGCCCTACCGTCCTTTTCCTAAATTCGCCCTGCTTCATTCAGCGGGCCCCGAGTTATTATCCATTTCACCCTCCTCGCGCTGTGGGATGACTTCTTCCCGAATTAAAGTTCTCTCTCTCTAACTCATTCCTTTCCTGTCTACGTTCCCACTCATCAGTCATTATCCCCGGCGCTTCTATTTGGCTCTCGACCAGAAGCAGGCTAGTGACTAGTGTGGCCTCAGTGTACTGGCCATCTTTATCTTCCATGACAGCAGTCTATCTGGCGCCTTGTGCCGTGCCTGTAGGGCTGTCACCATTGATTTTCTTTCTTCCAACATCTAACTGGATGTACTACTGATTGACATCAATTATATGTAACTGCTAAGCACAGTCATCTCTGAAAACAACAGCAAAAGAACCAATCAGCCACCCTTCTCTATCTAACTTCTTGCCAAAACGAGCACTCTTCTAATACATGTGCCATCACTATTGGTCGTCTTGTGAGATTCCAAGAGCTAGCAGGCTTCCGTGTGAGTCAAAGCTCAACAGCTTAAGAAATCGAATTGCCCTTCATTAGTGTCGATCACCTCCAGCAGGCCCAAGACCATTGCACAAACCACCACATTGACCAAGCCACCCATTCAAACGTCTCCACTACCGCTAACACCCTTCACTCAGTTTTGACAAAGCACACAATTCGACGGCATGCAGAAAAACCACAGTACCACTGCCTTCTCTGTTGACATCAACTTGGACACTGAGACTCTACCTACATCTCTGTGATCGGTGATCCATCAGGCTCACTAAACTTCTCCATTACAGTCGACATTGACATTGAATTTAACTGCGAGTAGCATGCTTGGGTGGAGTTGGGACGGATGGTATTGCATATGCCCAGAAGTAATGCTAGGAAGTTGGAGTCCAAGAGTATGAATGTGGCTTCATCCATGCAGTTAACTGTATATTCAATTGTAGTGTACAGAGACGAGCAATAGATTTAGAAAACAACATATATATAACTACTTAGCAACATTGTATTTTCATCATCCCTAGATTCCATACACATGCAAGGGATGTGGTAGATATCTTCAAGTGTCAAGCTATATGACCACCTTGATATAACTGATTATTAATTTGCAACATAGTCACAAATTCGGTATTCGGGATACGTACGGCAGAGCTAAAAAATTCGGAATTCGGGAATTATGCGGAAAATTCGGATAAAAAACGGTAAAAATACGGTCAAAGTCGGTCAAAGTACGGTCAACTATTCGGGAAAAAGTCGGGAAAAAGTCGGGAAAATAGAGATGTACCAATATATATATGCTTATATTTCACACAATATAAAGCCACTGTCACACAAATAAAAGTGGAAGATGCAACCAATGTTCTACAAACATATAAACAGTCAGTAAAAAAGTTGATTTCTTATGAAATAGAACATATTATAGTTACTGTTTGATGACTTACAGTATTCTTAGAATGTGTACATATTATTTTTCCCTAAATCTATTAATGTGTACATATGACTCGTACAGTATTCTTACAGTAATATTGCACGAGTCAGGTGAGAGTAGGAGTGGGAGTGATGGATTCTAATGGATCTTGGGATATGAGAAGAAGAACAAAGAAGGTGAGGAAGAAAGGAAGAAATAAGAAAATGCAGGAAACCATGGATGGCCAGCGATTTTGAAATTTAAAACCAATGTTTGCAACACAGTTTTTGTATAAGCATGCTAGATTCAAAAAGCTCAAAAGCCCTTGTATTACAAACTGCACGAAGAACCCATGAGCTACAAATTACACGAGGAGCTAAAGATTAGTTTATTTACAGAAGGAACGGAAGTTAATGAGCGGTACTGTGGTGGTATACAAAATAGCTCCTGTGTGCTTTTCTGGGCGTATAGAAGTTAGAAAATGTTATGAACACATCCACATTAGCCGAGCAGCAATACTAGAGATGGGGAAGGAAAACATCAATACCGACAACCAGAGATGTCATTTAGGCTAGAATACACAAATTATGCCGAAGGAAAGCATCAATACCGTCGTATTTAGGGCCGAGCTAATGATATGGAATCCACATTAGGCCTGACGGAGAGGGATTGTGGCCGCGAGAGATACAAGGAGAGGGGAAGCGGCAGGAGATGTGTACCTGTAGCGCCGGAGCTTCTCCTCCGCCGACTGCTAGCGTCGGAGCTTCTCCTCCGCCCGCTGCTAGCGCTGGAGCTTGAGCTTCTCCTACGGCTGCCGGCTACTGTCGTCGACGTTGGAGATGCTTCACGCCTCCAGCAACTGCCGTTCTTGCGGCTGGAGCTTCAGTGCTAGGCGGCCGGCAGCTCTAGGGTTCTTCGCTCCACAAGAGCCGGACTGCGGAAAAAACAGGGAGAGCGGCGAAAAAAAAATCGTCGGGGGAGGGTTTTACTGAACCGCTGCACAATGACCGCACGCTAACGTTTAAAACGGGATTAAAACGAACAAAACGCGATTAAAATGGGAGACGCGTTTAAAACGCGAATAAAACGCGTACTACGCGAATAAAACGTTCCGGGCGAACTAAACGACCGTCACATACGGCAGCCCAAAAAAACGCGTTTAATACGCGACTTTTTCAAAAAGTCGCCGATTATTGTGACTATGATTTGCAATGGGTATGGTTGAATTGGTATCTTAGCTACACCTAATCCTTTATCTGATGAATAGAATACCATCCTACAAAGTCAATAACATATTAGACTTGTAGCATCCCAATCTCATGTTGTCGGTGACTTGGTGTGTGTTTATTGACTTCCTGTAGGCAGCAAGATGTGGACATCTGCGAGCTGCTCTGCTGACGTGCGGTGCAGTGCCAAAATAATAAGATTATAATTTGTAACTCAGAAAAATTTCCTTCATAGATGTCATGTGAGTGTCATACTATTACTTGAAAGACAACAGTATAAGAAGGAACTGAAGTAAATAAACTGCAACGACAATAACCAGAAGTCAGATGGAAGCGGAGGAGCCGATGAGTGGGAACGTAGACGGGAAAGGAATGAGTACGAGAGATAGAGAGACAGAGAGAGAACTTTCAATCCGGAAGGAACCATCCCGCATCGAGCAAAGGGTGAAATGTATAAAAACTGAGGCCCATTGTACAAAGCTATGTGTGAATTTGAGAAAAGAACGGGTGGGGCTCTCAGTCGGCACGGTCTGTAAACATGGATGGTCTGCAGTAGTTCATCTCCCTATATAATATTATATATATGATGTGATCAATATACTCAAGAGTGTATTCTAGCCTTATATATGTATATATAGTATGATCAATATACTTGAGTGTATTCTAGCCTTATATATATATATATATATATATATATATATATATATATATATATATATAGTCAGGCTAGAATACACTCGAGTGTATTCTGGACACTCAAGTAGTTTTGCATGATGCAATATTTTTTTTCCAAAAATCTAATCCGTTGATCTTCTTAAACAACTTGTGAATAGCTCATATGCAAAATTTGAGCACATTTGGACATTTATAGGTCATGTTATAAAGACCGCAAAAATTATGCATTTCAAATTAGTTTCGCTCGTCGATTTTGTTGCCCTTGGATGAGTGACTTACACTCATCCAAATAGGCTCAAAATTTGTATGTAGCCTAGTTATAGTATGACGGTGGAGATCAATGGTTTACATTTTGTAAAAATAGTCTTGATATGCAAACACACTTGAGTGTATTCGTGCGATCTGAACACTCGAGTGTATTCTAGCCTGACTCTATAACACACTTGAGTGTATTGATCAGTGGTTTACATTTTGCAAAAAAACAGTCTTGATATGCAAACACTTAAGAGTGTATTCGTGTGATCTGTATACTCGAGTGTATTCTAGCCTGACTCTCTCTCTCTCTCTCTCTATATATATATATATATATATATATATAGAGAGAGAGAGAGAGAGAGAGAGAGCCCCAAGTAAAAAACTGAAAGTTCGCCTGTTTTGAAATTTGAGTTTCCCTTTGCTGTAATACTATATTGTTGGATATTAGTCTGACTTTGTAAACTATATTCTTACAACCAAAATGCAGTTCTGCTTTCATCTTCACACACGACCGATGAGACTATAGTTGCAGATTCCGATGTGGAAATTGATACCGCTACTTCTGTTGAAATCTTACAAAGCAGCACTAGTCAAAATGTTCTAAAACATGAAAGTCGAGATGATCTCGAATTGGAGGTTAAAGAAAGGGTTGCCAGTGGAAATACTGAAGCTTCTCCAAAATTTGGCTTATCAAGTTTTCGCAGTAGAATTTCTACTGTAATTGCCCTTGAGGAAACACGATCACAAGATCATGATGCCACAGCATCCCAGCAACAAAGTTTGGGCATCTCCAGCAACAGTATTGGTTTGTCCCAAAAGTTGGAGGTCTTACATTCGCGACATAAAGATGATCCTCTTGTCACAGCTAAATCTGAATATGATGATCCTGGTTCCACTGAGCACCACACTACGGACATAATCTACAGCAAAAATTTGATCATTAGAGACCTTAAACAAGCAGCTCCTTTCAAGTCAGCTAAAGAGGGACAAGTGAATTTCAAGCGCTTTAGGAAGGTAGATGCTAATATATTTATAACATTTTCCAAGTTACTGACAATCTGGGTACTAGATCCGTCACATACCATGTACTCTCCAAAAAACACATAGATGTCATTTGCTTTTTATTATTCTATTTTGAGGTATCTCAGATTCAGTATGCATTTGTCTGTTTTGCATGATGGAAACGCTTCTAATAAATTATATTGGCAAATTCTGTAGAATGACGTTCAATCTGGAAATAGTTTCAACAGCCTCATTCCATTTGCGAAGGATCCTTACCGGTAAGAGCATCCAATTCCTCAATAAAAATGCCACTTTTTTATACCTTATATATTTTCAGGTAAATGCTGACACTTTCTCCTTGTATTTCTGACAAATTTCAGAGAATCTGATGCTCAATACGACGCTAATGCTTTCTTGAGAGAGGAGAAGAAGCGGAAGAAGATGGAGGCCATTGCAGAGGATCTGTTCCATAGTGCCAAGGTATCTATATGTGTATGAATGCCTGGTGACACGTCTTTTTTGCTCTATATTCAAAGCTTATCATATTTACCAACCAATTTTTTCATTTTGTTAAGGCGAAAAAGCGAGGGGCTTCAGGCACATCTATTTACAGTTTTTTGACCCACTCAGCAAAGTAGTAGTCTTAGAAATGATCAAGTTGTGCAACTCACCCTTTCCTGCTCTGTGTGGAGAAGGCTGTACATTGGTATTAATACCTGCCATTCTGCTGGAGGATCTTTGTGTCTGAGATATATCCTGTCATTCCTAGTTTCAAGGACTTAAAATATGTACTAGGCTTTCTTAGTTGTGTGTAAATAGGAACAAGTGAAGCGATAAGTTATGCAATATACTCTCTAGCGCTGGGTGTTGGTTGGCTAGCAGTCTATTTTACCAATTGCTGTCATGGATGTGCATGTCACAAACTATTCAATTCATTGGCATTCTACGAGTCATCGTTACGTATATAAGAAAGTGTGGGAGGGATTGTATACATTTTTTTGAATTACAAGTTAGCCATGTATCTTACTATCGTATATATATGAATAAAAGAGAGGTGACGTGTGTGACTCTCTGCTATTCCAACTACCAGTGTACCTGCTTAATCTGTGTTTCCGGTTAATATTTTTACTCGGCATATGTTGCCTCTTTCGGTGATCTGTATGCAGTGTGCCTGTTTAACCTGTGTGTCTATATACCTATGGAGTCAGGTGTATACTTGCCTATTAATCGATTTGCTTGTCGTTTTTTTCCAATTTATTTTTGACTTCTTTTGTGAAGCTAATTAAAACAGAGAGAAATATTATACCAGTGGCACATTTTAGGTATGTGCTTTTATTGATCCAACCCATGTGTGTTCTAGCAGTTTGGGTACATGCTAATTGTTCCAATAAGTATGTGTATTTCAATAGTCTGCCTGCATGCTAATGAAGTCTAATTGTGTCTTTCACATCATCAGTTTCTTTAAATAGAGTTTCAGCAAATTATGTGTTCATTGATTCAGTTTATTTGTGTGTTCAATCAGCCTATCTTAGTGTTAATTAGCTCAGTCTGTTTGTGTGCTTAAACATTCTGTTTTGAGTATTAACTGGTCCATTTTATCTGTGTACTTACAGGTTGAGGGAGTTAGTTAGCTTTTAATCAAAGTGCTCTCTTAGTATGTTAGTATGTTGTACACAGAATAGAGCATGACAATAGTCATTATGAGTCCAATGAGATTTTTTTTTTTGGATTTAGATTTTAGTAGTGACACTACAAGTTGGAAGGAGTCAATTGGTAAATCGACCGAAAGCATTTGCATGTCCTACAGTAGCTTGGCTATATGCTTATTGGTCCATTATTTGTTTGTGCTTTAGCAACTTGTATGCGTCTTGCTACATCCGGTCTCTTTGTGTGTTTATAGATTAGGAGTCAGACTGTTAATCGAGCTACTCTCTTACTCTCTTAATGGGGGCAGCCAATCTTTTTTTTTTTAGTTCACAATTTTTTTGCACTTTCTTTTTTAATTTTGTTGTGCGTACAAGAGGCTGTCAGCCGGCAGTTAACTGAGTTCTCTTTTAGCAATTAATGTTATTACTAATTATGAACCTATAAAAAAGTAAATTTCAGCTTAAATTTTGAATAATCATAAAGCATGTTTATCATGTGTGACATTATACATTTATGATTTTTATTGTACTAATTTGACTATAATCATAGCATATGCATTTAGTTAGTTCTAATAAGGCGGTGTGTATGCCCAGTCACTGGAATGATATACAAGGCTCTAAATTCATCGAATTAGGTGAATGCTATCTTGCGATGTCCTGTCTTTCACGTGTTACCTATTTTGGTTGGTCACTCAGTTTAGGAAGGATATGAGTGGGATGAATACTTTGAGGATTCGCGTGAGTCCAGTTCTTTTTGGAGAATACATTTCACAGGTAAATCGGTATAAAAATTTATTGCAATGAGGATCGGGGACTTGAAAATACATCTGGTATGAGATGTGTGCTTCGCGTACATCATATTATCTTGGCGTATGGGTGCTAATGTAAAAAAAGGTAACAGTATGCATGGATTCTGACCCGATAATAACTGGCTATTAAAGTTAACGGATCCGATAACCCACACTTTGTACCATGTGGATGTGGGCAGTGGTTTCCTTTAGCACCAGTGCACCCTAATTCAGCTCATAGTGGCTGCGCAAAATTGAATTAGAAGCTGAGTCAATGTCGGACCTTGGTATCACTTGTAAATCTTAAACGAATTGGGCCTTTCAATAGGGCGATATAGGGTTCCAAAAGTCTATTGATCAAAGTTACAGCGTGCTGGGATGAAATCTCCTTTTGTTAACCGGATTTGCATTACGAGTATTAACATATTGCAATTGAAACATTTCAACATAACGCTTTTTCTGGCGATATTATATTTGGAGGGTGGAGTTTTACCCTTTAAGTTATTATCATTTCTTTATTTGTGAGATAGTAGCCTGGGTGGTGAAGACACCAGGGCCCAATAATCTTTTTTTTTTGGGATTTGCAATTGAGATTATGCGTCTTAGATAGTGAATTTATCTTTTCACACATGCTAATTTATTATGTGATTTAAATGCCTTTTCCAGGTGTGTGGGTAGCTGGAAAGGGGGTTGCACTGTTGGATAGGGTCACTAAAGTGGCACCCCCTTAGCCGTTGTTTGGTTTAGGATTGGAATTCTGGGATTCTGTAGTCAGGATTGGGTTAGTTATGGTTAGTCAGGAGATCTAGATTAGTCCAATTTGATTTTGTTTGACAATCCAATTTGGTTTTGGTCGTCTGGTCGAGATTTAATTTGATTCTATTTGACAACCCAACTGGTTAGGATCTGTAGTGTGATTTTGTTTGACAACCCAAGTAGGATCTAATATGGTTCTGAATGCTTGAAACAACGTAAGTATGGGTAGTATAATATATGATCTGACTGTGATCAATATTATATTTCTAATGCAGTTGAAAATGTGCATATATAAAAAATAAAAATGATTTAAACATGATTAATGGAATTTCTGAGTACATCTAATTTTCTGACCTATACATATATCGACATTTTGACATAACACATGAGTTATGTGTTGTTTGTATCTATATTCAATTATATGTATATTTTCTAAAATAAAATAAAATTATATGTATATTTTATAAAAATAACCAAACAATGCAGGCTGAAGACACATACATTTATTAATAAAATCAAACATGTGACATGAAATTACTATTACAATACTGGTACCTAACATTACATATTGCCAACTATGAAATTAAATTGCATAAGGTTAATTAGATCACTTTAGGTAGTCATTAATTTGACTTTCACTCATTGTCTTCACCACCAACGCCTTCAGCAACATCATTCAGTGAAGTAACTCCATCGCAAGCAACATCATTCAGTGCAGTAACTCCATGTTGAGCAACATCATTCGGTGTAATAGTTCCACCATCAACAACAATTAGGTGTGGTTGGGAGCTTTACGTCTGGTCAGGTAATTGTTGTAGGTCTGGTGGGTATGTGTGAGGGTTGGTCCAAAAGGTTCTTAGAATTGTTCTACAATTTTTAACACTCTCCACCTCGCCTTATACATTATCATGTTAACGTCAGTTTGACCTATTAATGTGTTGAATTCACAAAAAGATATCATTCCAAGTTTGACGTAGAAAAGGTCGACACGTTCATCCTACATAGTACTGATGTCCTAAGATCGTGTTGAGTGCTACATCTGACTCGTCATCCCATTGAAATTGATTCATTTTATTGAGAACTAGTTCGAGCATAGTTTAAAAAGTAATGATGTTAGAAATGTATGTGTTTCTTAACAATAATTGTGATTGAATTGAACTAGCCATTGATGAGGACATATTGTGATGGGAAGCAAACAATACAATCATTAATTTACTAGATGGGCAACAATGATTTACTAGATGTACAAGAAACAATGACAATCACATATAATTTAGTAAGCTGTACAACAAACAGTGAAATGCTTTGTAAATTACTACATGGAAAAAATCAATATTAGCAATTTATAATTGTCATTGACATTGAGAAAAACACTAGTTTTATAAAAATACAGTGTACATAGATAGACAATTTGAAATGTAAAACATGTAAAAACAAAATGATCATAGGCTAGCTAAATAATGATCAAATGCAAAATGTTGGAATGACAATATATTATGAGTTTTTATGACGAGCTCGTCATTCTCTATGAGCTGACACATCGGTCAAATGTAGTCAAAGGATCAATCTGGTAGAGAGAAGCTTGTGTTTTCCTCATCGATGATCTTGAGGAAGGTTACACACTTGACCATGGGACGACAAGGAAGAGCCTCAACCAGTTGATGAATCCAGTGAGGATAGTAACATGATACAATTAGATCTTGTTTGGCAAATGAATTGCATCTGGTTTGCCAAACGGAAGCAAAATATATCATGCTATCATCTTCACTGGATCCATCAACCAGTAAAGTCAAGCCTCTCTTTACTAAAAGGTTTCTTTGACATCTTTCGTACGTTGCAACAACTCATGGTGGATGCCTAGGTCGACACACCCACAATCACTCTAAGATGAAGACCAAACACTATGCTGACCCTTTCATGGCGGTGATAAAGATTTACGCTGATCCCAGGTAGGTCCATCCCAGTTGGCTTACTTTAGGGCCTCACCGTACTCGTCCCATGAGACCCCATAGTCTTCCTTCAGAATTTCCTTTCCCTCTCACTCGACGTCGTCTTTTGGCTAATCAAACAATAGGGGCAAGTGATGAACATGGTGACCAACCCTGTCATTTCTGCATTTGGTACCATGGGCTGTTCAAGGCACATATCCGTGGGCTCTTCATGCGAAGATGGGGAATGGGAGGGGGAAGGCTTGCAAGACTTGTTGAAAAGTTTGAACCAGTCAACTTTTTCAATCTTGGAGCGTGACATCTAGATGATAAAATGTTTAACAGAATAGTTAATGCAAATTTGAGCCCATAATGATAATAACAAATAAATGATGAAAATAGTTATAAGAAAAGTTAAATACATAGGTAGCATATTTGACATCAACATCAAAGGTATGCATTAATGATATCATCATATGCATATTACATCAACATCAAAATTAAATATCAAAAGATACTAATATTATATTAACATAAAAAGTGTTCAATATATATTAGTATTACATCGCACCACATGTACTAGTCCATAAGCATTCTAACAAGTACAATGTGGAATGCATCCAACAAACATCATGAGTACGCCCTAAGGTTGCCTTAAATTGTTTACTACATAATTTATGTACAGATTTTTGCAACCTCATTCATTGCCTTGACCACCAACTCCTGCAACTGCATCATTTATGTTTTCAAGATCGTTTATGTGTACTGCGAATCCTGGTGGGTAAGTGTGATGAATCATCAAAAATTTGCATGGAATTTCCTGTTGCACGCTTGCCAACTGAATAGCCCATGCATTTCCCAAAATGAAATGATTCTATCTAATGTCTCCTAAGGGCCTTCCATCAGGTTCTCACTTGGTTCAAAGACAAAAGCATCCCCGTTATATTTTGAAAGTCACACAATGTCTTCCTCCAAGTCTCTCAATAATATAGATTATCAACACATCTCCCCATGTCATATAGGTTTCTCATCGCATCAAGTAGGTTCTAATCGGTCTCCCTAGACCGTAGACCATATGGCGTCGTGTCTTGTCCAACCATTTTCCAATTCTATGTCTCATACATTTCGATCATAAGGGTGCATTTCACAAGTATGCATATACACTATGATAACTCAAATATGAAGACATAATGTGAAAACAAATTCTAATGTAACTTGTGCAACAACATATAACGTAATTAAATATTGTCCATATATATCTAGGTATGAAATTGGCCTATGGCGTCATCAGAGGTGAAAATGTTTCAAAAAGGTGATTTATATCCTCCAACTTGTTAACCACGATGTACAGAGCATCAAACTTGTCCTGATAGGATTGGTAAACATCTTTAGTGTCATGATGGATTTCAACATAGTCCTTCATGTTTATTGCCTGCACCCACACCTGATTTGCATTCATCAACAAGTAATTTAATCTTAGCTTGCAACCACTAAATTGTTGGGGGGAATCGGCTTACCATCAAAAGTATTTACACCATTTCCCCCTATAATGTATTATATTTGAGTTAAAATCAATGAATACATCACATACTTGCCTCGTCGAACATATGTAACACATTTACCCAGGTCGTTCACTGAGGATTCCAAAGTCATACAACCCCACATCTTCGGTGTTGATCTACAATGCGACAACATTACCACACAACCACACTTAAGATGCATCAATCGAAATATAAAATTGTATTATTCATTAGTAACATAATGTGTGACTCATAATTTATGCATTTAGTAGCAACTATAGTCTCATCTCCTCTCCTCTTAAGAGTTAAAATTTATGCATTTAATAGAAAATGTAGTTCAAACCATACACAAATGAGGTTATAAGTATAATATTGCCATGACACATTATATCGTTCCTCATATATTAAGGAACCACTATCTGGTGGGAGGTGCAATCGCTCGTGAAGATAATCTTGTCTCCTTCTAAGGGTACTTATTTCTGCTTTTAGCCTATTGATGTCTGATATCGCAGATCATACAATACAACAAGAAGTAGACCATTGCTTGCCATCGTTGCGAGCAAACACAAGTTGTGTTATGACACACGTAAACCGTGCGTACAAACGCAAGTATACATATCAATGTAATATAGGCCTTGTGAGGCCCGAGTCGAACTCAGGGAAATGTGAATTTTAGTGGACTACTACTAACTGGTTGCGATCAGCTAAACCGATTAAAAGAGTTGATTGGTTTGAAAAAGAAAATAAAATAAAGTGAAAACAAAGAGAGTGATGATTAAATGTTGGTTTAATTAAATGAGAATGGGATTCCTTAGGATTGCCGATTTCACCACGGGGTCTCGTTATACAGGATATCTTGCATAAATAACGTAGATTTTATCGAATCTTGGATAAAGAGCCTGTAATCAAGATTGATCGCTTTCACGGTACAATCCACTACCCAAATCTAAGCCAATTCTACTTTCGTAGCAATTTATATCTTAGATTAGGCGCATTAACGATGACTCTGGGTATCTCTCCACTATCCGTACGTCGCCTAGTCTAAGGAACACATAAGATGGTGTATAAAAGTGGGTTTTCTGACCTTTAATCCCCTTTTCAGAGTAATTATTAGTATAATTCTTTACCTATGTTCATGAAGCATAAGTAAATCAAGCAATCTCCACAATTATATATCCAAGAAATGAGAATTCTATATCAATTCATACAAAAATTCAATATAACGGTTCCCCGGGCTACTCCCGGGTCCTAAGGAACAATGGGGATTAGCCCCACATGGTTGACAATGGAGAATACATAGGAGTAGAGAAGAAAAACGTGGGAAACATGGATAAAACTCGTGTAACCCCTGATACAAAGGTGCTCCTGGAGATCCTCCTCGAGAAACGCACATTTTGCAGTCTTCCGGCAGCAAAATCGCCCGTCGGAGGTGCCCAGATCGCTCGGTTGACGGCCTTCGTCTCTCGTCTCCTCTCTCTCCCTCCTTCTTGGATGTTTTGAAACACAATATGAGATCCCCCTCGGGCCGTCCGTGCCCTTCTTAGGTCATAGGACCACTTTACGGCTCTGAATAAACTCAACCGTCAGATTAAAACGCTCCGTTTTAGTGCTGAAAATCGCCAGATCGCGACGCTGTCGATAGTATCGACCCAAGGCCGATGGTATCGATCATGATACAGGTTTTTCCTTCCAAAATCACGTTTTGGGGTTGCTTTCTGATAAAATGTTGATACTATCGACACCAGGGTCGATAGTATCGACTCTGGACAATGCAAAAGTGCATGAAAAAGTGCCGAAACATGTGTATAAGTCCGAGGATTATATAAAATCATATAAATATGATAAAAGAAGTATGATTTGATGTAAAAAGAGTTTAAAGTCCAACTATAGTGAATTATGCAAATATAATAAAAAAAATGACAAATACATGCATAAAACATATATAAAATAAGCCTATAAAAGTGACTCAAAACCCATGCATCAAACTCCCCTAAGCTTAAACCTTGCTCGTCCTCGAGCAACAAAACTTTGGATCTGGTTGAGATAAGTCAGCAATAGGACATAAATACATGAAATGAATCTACATCATCCTCACTTTCTTTCCACAAACCGGTCCTCATTGACCACTGAACACTAACTGCCATCCAGGCGACCAAAGACCTATGTAAAAGATGTTTGTCCTCCAATCAGTGAAACACTATCAATTAAAGCAGTTAATATGATAAACTCATTTGGTCCATACTTGATACATCTTGTGATCTCCTATCTACGTTGCTCATTTCCTAACTACCATCTAAATGGAAGCATATCTCCTGATATTAATGAATGAGGAGAATATCATGGGTGGCCTACCGATTAGAGCAATGGGTGGATGGGATAGGTGGTTGTGGAAGAGATGGAAGCACATAACAATCAATCATGTAATACAAAAATTAATGACCTATCATGATGCAAAATGTAAGTGAAAATGTCCTAATGCTACATTTTGGGTGGAATGTTGCATGCACTATCATTCTGTCTCAAGGTGAGATGGAATATCTAAGAAAACTACGCCATGTGCTTATTCTTCTTAGTATGTAAGTGAGAACAAGTTCCTTTCTCCCTCTCATTCCTACTTACTTCTCAATTCTTTTTTTTTTCAATCTTTTTTTCTTCTCTTTTTTCAAATTTTTTCAATTTTTTTTCAAGCCCTTACTTTCATAGATGACAATGAATTATTTGTGGGGTCACTTCTTGTTACATAACCTATACATTTGAAGCATTCAGAAGATATGGAACAAGTTCACCACCTTTCATGTTTTCACAAGAACATACAACACATGATGTACAACTATATGCTCAAAATAGGTGAATGCACTACAAAATGACAGTTATGCAATTAAATGACACGCACCTAAAGATAATGTGCATGTATGATTACTCTATCTTTTTTTTCATTTTTATACAAAAATATGTGAAAGTAGTTGTAATGCAAGACCTATCTACATGAGATGCAATCAAAAAGTGAAAGACAATAATGTGCTCCCATTTCTTATGGTGGATTGTGAATGAAATTGCGGTGGATCAGATCACAAGACTAATTGACAGAACCTTCCAAAAATATCATATGTCCCTCTCTAAAGACATGTGTACATGGTAATTGAAGGATTTCTCTCTTAAACTTTAGTCTAAGGTCACGTTAGCGTTTGGTCGGTTCGGGCTCAAACATCCTTGCCAATCACTTTTCCTTGGACAATAAAGATGGTCATTCATGTCCCCATGTCCTGAAGTTGACTCACCCAAGCACTTCCTCAATTATGCAACTCAATTACTAACAAGAATAAGCTCAAAAAGTTCTCAAAATGCTCATTTTTTATGTGCACACAACCCAAGAGTAAAACTTGCAATTGAAACCATGCATTTATTGCTCCACATATTACACTAGATAGATGTGGATCCTACAAAAGCAGTAAACCTAGAAATAAAAACAACTAATATTTCAAAAATAAAAGCAACATGAATAAGTAAGTAAAAACTAAGATAAAGGGTTGTTCCAACACCCCCCTAAGCTTTAATAAGACTATGGCCTCATAGTCAACATTCTCACTTAAGAGGTGGAACAACGGTACCATTCACTTTGAAGTGTGGTGAAGAAGGATGGTTAGATGCTCAAGTGGACCAAGTGATGCTTGCTATCTCCCTCCTTTTTTTGGCCCATTTTGTGTTTTAGTGGTTCTAAGACGTGACTTGCTTCATCCATCTTTCCTCTGCAAAAAACGGTTCGAAAAAATCTAATTTCGATACCTTTTACGGCCTATTTTATGTAGCTGTCCTGCAGGTGTCGATACTATCGACTAAGGTCGATGGTATCGACCCAGACTCAGCAATTTTGCTAAATCGACGCATCTAAAAGCCTGGGAACTCAAAAGTGTCGATACTATCGACCCTAGGGTCGATGGTATCGACTTTACTGGCACCAATTTTTCTGTAAATCTTCAGGAATCTCGATACTATCGACCCTAGGGTCGATGGTATCGACTTTTCTTCAGCGTTTACTTCTCCAAACTCGATACTATCGACATGGGTGTCGATAGTATCGACCTTAACATTCTTCACACTTCAAAACATGAGTTAGGGTACCATTTTTACAAAAATTATCAAAACCTAAGCAAAAACTAAGTACATAAACATAAAAGAACATAACCAAACATAAAAATGAATCGAAAGTTGGGTTGCCTCCCAACAAGTGCCCTTGTTTAATGTCCTAGGCTTGACATAAAGATACCTTTAACCTGGGTTGTTAAGAGATGTCTCCAATGAGTCATGTGGTAATTTGAATTTAACTCTATCATCACCAATCCCAAGTGTCAAGTAACCTCGCCCAATGGCAGCGATTACATCAGCCGTAGCTTAGAACGACCTTCCCAATAGCATCTCACCTCCTTCCAACTCATGCATGTCCATGACCACAAAGTCAACAAGGAAGATGAATTTGTCGACCTTGAATAGCACATCCTCGCATATACCTTGTGGATTCACAATGGATCCATCCGCCAACTCAATAGTCATGGCAGATTTCTTTAGTGTCTTCAATCCAAGATTTTGAAACGTGGACAGTTGCATAAGATTAATGCTGGCCCCCGAGTCACACTGTGCTTGTGGAAAATGTTGGCCACCTATGGAACATGGGATGTAGAAACATCCTGGATCTTTCCTCTTCTTTGGTAGTCGTCCTTGGATTATAGAACTCACTTTTCATCAACAACACAAATGTCAGTGTCTTTTATCCGCCTTTTCTTGGTGATTATGTCCTTGATAAACCTTCCATATGCTAGAATCTGTTCTATCATTTCTACTAACAGAATATTAATATGGAGCTTCATAAACATCTCCAAGAATTTCTTGTAGTGCCTATGCTCTTTCTTCGTCCTCAGACTATCAGAGAAAGGCACGTTTGGGTCCTTCGCTCGCTTGTGTGGTGGCACATATGGAACTTTAGGGGTCTCCTCCCCTAAGCTTGCTTCAATGCCACCTTCTAGGATAGGATTTGACACATCATCTGTGGATGGCATGACGTGTGGCTGCTCCCCTCTCTCAGTGACTGTAGCTTCACCATGACACATGGCCTTCACCTGCTCCCCTTGCCTAAGTGCGGGCGCGGCCGTGATGTGCTCTTGGCGGATTTTTCTGAATGGGCTACATCCACCAGGCAGTACATAATAACTATGAGGATATGGAATCTTCAGTGTAGCCTCTGTATAAAAAATAATTTTACTTTTGTCTTGGACCTCCACTACTGGGGGCTCTGCCTCATTAATCACAGATATGTACTTTACTTGATGATGTGCTTGAACATCCTCTACATTCCCAACCTGTCTTTGTTGATTTGTAAGCTTTAAAGCCACCACTTCATTGGAGATTTGGGTCACAGTCGTCTCTAGTGCCCTCATCTGTGCTCCATGGCTTTGCAATGTTTGCCCAAATTTATTCAAAATCTCGCCCTGAGACTGTAACTACTTGGCGAATGTACTCATCATCTCTTGATTTTGTTTCACCACCTGGCTAAGCAATTCATTGTTCTTTTCCTCTAGGCTAGGCTGTAGCTTCTGAAAATTTTGTTCCTTCCTCCAATCATAATTGTTATTTCTATATCCCTGTTGATGCATATACTTTGCATGTGCTTCCTCATCAGACCCATTGTCCTCTTTCTCTAGGAGCTTCTTGGCTATAAGATCCAACTTGTCATTAAGCGCTTTGATGGCCCTTGCTTCCTGTGTAATGCCAACCCGCTCGGGTGCATCTCTTTCACCCCAAGACTACTTTTTGGACATGTTCCTTAGAATCTCCCAACACCTTGTGCCTGTGTTGTTCAAAAAGAAACCAGAACCTGCTGAGTCCAAATTGCTCCTATCATGTTCATTTAGGGCGAAGTAGAAAATTTTAGCTTGCTTCTCCTTGTCTAAGCCGTGATGTGGACACTTCCTCAGCGAGATCTGGAAGCGCTCCCAAGTTTCAGAGTATGTTTCATCGGCTCGCTGGCTAAAGTTGTGTATCTTCCTCACTAGATCGTTTGTCTTTTCAGGCCAGAAGAACCTCTCAAAGAACACCTCAACAATGTGATCCCAAGATTCAATGTAATCATCATCCAGATTGTGCAGCCATTCCCAAGCATTGCCTGCTAAAGAACTGGGAAAAAGTTTCAGGTAGAGTGTCTCTTGCGGGAACCTGTTAATCTTTATCATATCACAATTTTCTACGAACGTGCTGATGTGGGTCACCGGATCCTCATTTTTAAGTCCATGGAAATCCTACGATTTGACCAACTGAATAAGCCCTGGATAAATCTTGTAACTGGATATGTTGATAGCTTGTTTCTTGATTGGCCCCTTCTACGCAGAAGAAGAAGAAGCCTTAATCCTTTCCCAGATCGTCTGCTCCTCATTTTCTGCTCCGTCACCCATTATTACTTTGCTAGTACCTGAAATTTCAAATGGTAGTGTATGAATCGATACTAATAATTAAAACAATGAATAAGATTTGCAATTCAGTTCAAAGAAAAAAATTACAGGAATTAAAAGTGGCCTAGTGTGGCCGCTCGCAGCACTCGTAGTGCAAAAATTCACCGTTTCCCCGGCAACGGCGCCAAAAACTTGACACGCATAAACCGTGCGTGCAAATGCAAGTATACGTATCAATGTAATATAGGCCTTGTGAGGCCCGAGTCGAACTCAGGGAAACGTGAATTTTAGTGGACTACTACTAACTGGTTGCGATCAGCTAAACCGATTAAAAGAGTTGATTGGTTTGAAAAAGAAAATAAAATAAAGTGAAAACAAAGAGAGCGATGATTAAATGTTGGTTTAATCAAATGAGAATGAGATTCCTTAGGATTTCCGATTTCACCACGGGGTCTCGTTATACAGAATATCTTGCAAAAATAACATAGATTTTATCGAATCTTGGATAAAGAGCCTGTAATCAAGATTGCCCACTTTCACGGTACAATCCACTACCCAAATCTAAGCCAATTCTACTTTCATAGCAATTTATATCTTAGATTAGGCGCATTAACGATGACTCTGGGTATCTCTCCACTATCCGTACGTCGCCTAGTCTAAGGAACGCATAAGATGGTGTATAAAAGTGGGTTTTCTGACCTTTAATCCCCTTTTCAGAGTAATTATTAGTCTAATTCTTTACCTATGGTCATGAAGCATAAGTAAATCAAGAAATCTCCACAATTATATATCCAAGAAACGAGAATTCTATATCAATTCATGCAAAAATTCAATATAACGGTTCCTCGGGCTACTCCCGGGTCCTAAGGAACAATGGGGATTAGCCTTGCATAGTTGACAATGGAGAATACATAGGAGTAGAGAATAAAAACGTGGGAAACATGGAGAAAACTCGTGTAACCCCTGATACGAAGGTGCTCCTGGAGATCCTCCTCGAGAAACACACGTTTTGCAGTCTTCCGGCAGCAAAATCATCCGTCGGAGGTGCCCAGATCGCTCGGTTGACGGCCTTCGTCTCTCGTCTCCTCTCTCTCCCTCCTTCTTGGATGTTGTGCAACACAATATGAGATCCCCCTCGGGCCGTCCGTGCTCTTCTTAGGTCATAGGACCACTTTACGGCTCTAAAAAAGCTCAACCGTCGGATTAAAACGCTCCGTTTTAGTGCTGAAAATCGCCAGATCGCGACGCTGTCGATAGCATCGACCCAAGGCCGATGGTATCGACCATGATACATGTTTTTCCTTCCAAAATCATGTTTTGGGGTTGCTTTCTGATAAAGTCGATACTATCGACACCAAGGTCGATAGTATCGACTCTGGACAATGCAAAAGTGCCTGAAAAAGTGCCGAAACATGTGTATAAGTCTGGGGATTATATAAAATCATATAAATATGATAAAAGAAGTATGATTTGATGCAAAAAGAGTTTAAAGGCCAACTATAGTGAATTATGAAAATATAATAAAAAAATGACAAATACATGCATAAAACAGATATAAAATAAGCCTATAAAAGTGACTCAAAACCCATGCATCATGTTACAATTACATCCCTAATTGCAACTAAAATGTTCACATTATGTTGAACTCATTGTGTGGGGAGCATCATATGACACCTGGTTTGAACCAGACCCCTATCACTTGTAAAATATGACATGTGAGGGTTGTTGTATTTGAATTGACCATTACTCGCATTTGTGGCATCCATGCATACTCATACAATGCAGGGAAGGTCACACAGACATGAGGATGTTTTGTTGTCCATTGCAAGCAAAGCCTGAGTACACCCAAAATCATGTCATGCTTTTACTTCAACAAAATAACAAGTATACAACAAATCTATCTTTTTATTAAAAGATGTACTTCAAAATGACGTGGCACTTAAACATCATAACAAGTACATATACATTCAAAGTACAAACCCATGCCATTGTGTTTTCGAAAGGAAATTGGATATTCCTTCTTACAACACTTCCTCCTCCAAGGCATCAACTTGGGTTGTTTTCAGGAGGGAAATGAAGTCACGCCCACGGTCTGGGGGGCCAGACATTGAACTGCCTTCTCAGAATTCATCATAACGTCACCATGTTGTTGGCGTTGTATAAAATTGTGGAGGATACAACACACTGATATTAGATACAATTGGTGACTACATTTAGTACGTTACACCTTTTTCCAGGTAAGCAAACCTCCTATTCAACACACTATATGCACTCTCAATAACATTCCATAATTGTGCGTGCTGATGGTTAAAAATCTCCTTTTTGTTTTTGTATGCGTGTCTATTGCCTCTATACTTAGCTATATGGTAAGCTGTGTTCTGATACGGGGAAAGAAACTAATACGTGTTAGCATAGCCTACATTGACCATGTAGTACTTCACTTATAGAACTCGGAAACCACTGATCATCGTAGCTGACTAAAGGATCCTCATGTATACTACAAAACCCTCCCACCCCATCAGAACGGATGTAAAATCTATGTTGAAGTTTACAACAACCATGGCATTCGGTGAGACAAACCCTTTCTGGTTTGGTAAAAATTCTGCTTTTCTCTACTCCCAAATACAAGAATGTGTGTCCCATCAATTTCCCCAATGTCATCCTAAAAATAACATAGTACCAAACTCAGCTAACAAAATAACCACATGACATGCATCATAACATGTCAAGTATTAGTACCTTAACATACGAGAAGAACAAAGGGGTGTCTTTCTTGCTATGATGTGTATTTGTGGATGTGGTGGCGTCAGTGCATACTCCGAGCAGAAGGAACAAACCATGCCAAAAACTTCATTAAATTTTTCTCCTTATGGTCTTGCAAGAATGATGCAGTGCTCTAATAAAGCATGATTGGTACTGTTGGTGATATGCCCTGATAGCCAATCATTTGGTTGTAATGGCACATTTGTAATTGGTTTGATTATTAATGAAGGCATTTCTGATTATATTATTTCTTTCAATATGGGATAATGAATAAATATACTAACTTCCTAGGAATGTATGACTCAATAACATGTGAATTCAGGTTGAGGACCTAGACATGAGATCATGTGTATGTTAAGAGTATTCATTCTTATTAGAGTCCCTGGTCAGATATTATTGTGGAAATCATGATGAAAATAATACATTAAGACCAATATGTGTGTTGAATGATGACTACATCTCATTGGTAATGACATTGAATATCAAATCAAACACATATGTAGTTATTATGAACAAGTGTACTAGACAAATCCACCTTGAGTGTGATACATAGAAGCTCACAAAGGCAGTCATAATCACATCTCAATGTGATAGTGGTGATTGTGGTCCTTATACCTGAAGTCACTATAATGATTGCATGTTTTTTAATTTGCTTTAACACTACTCAACGTGACCTTGAAAAGGGTTTCTATACAAGTAGTGCTTAGGTGCATTGTGATACATGTGGATCATTATGAGTAATGTAGATAGAATTTGTCCCTCCCATTGGAGTGGTATCCTGGACATTTGATTAGTGAGACTTAAAATGCGTGACCATGCTCATGTGAGTCGATATATGATATTGGGATCATGTGTATCTCAATATTCTTCTCTAGATAAAAAAAAGATTGAACATTAAGAGGATGTTGTTTCCATGCATCAAATTCAATCTGGATATTAGAGACAAGGAATTATACAATCACTGTAATACTGGTCACAATACTAGGTTAAGTTGTTCTCCAATTACTTGGGTAGCAACAAAGTCTTTCTAGATATCAATCATTGTTCATGAAATCATAATTTGATTATGAATATCATTGTCAACATAATTTGGATCCTATACGATAACACACATAGGATGCATTGTAACGGGAGTATAATTGTAGACATGAAGGAAAATGTTATAAGTCAAATTGATTACTAAAATATTTAGATAATTAACTAAAATAATATCAAAATATAATCTAAGTTAATTGGCGAAAGAGTTTAAGACAATTAACTGGATTTAAATTATTGACTTATATGATAAGTCAAGCAGTTAACCTCGAGCCATAAGTTAGATCCGGATGATGGATAATTAATTAATCAATTAATATGATTAATAAGTTAATTAATTAATACATGATTCCAAAATATTCTAATTGCCTATTTGGAAGCCCAAGAGTAGCCCGCTATAAATGCAACCACAACCTTTCCATTTCTCAGGATTTCTAAAAAATCTTGCTTCCTCTTCTCCTATTTATAAGGGCATGATAGCCAGATTTTAGATACGTTCTTGAATGTGAACCCTATCCATCATCGTCCCCAAGAAAGAGAGAGAGAGGTAGATAGAAGGAGAGCGACTCTGATGCTAGCACATCACCAAGTGAAGACTACTCCTTCCCGCCAGATTAGGCAGTGTGATGAGGAGTTTCAGTCCATCTGTGTGGACTACATAGAGACTTATAAGTTGAGAGACTATATTCGGAGGATGTCGACAAAGGTTGTTCATGCACATGAGGAACTCCACACACCACTGTGCGAAGAGGACACTGCTGGACCACCTCCATGACAAGGTATACCTCGCACACCCTCCTTTCAAATATGTTATTGTCGACAAGATCTTCTTGTAGGATACATAGATAATTTTTTAATTATTTCCACTGTGCTTACAACCTCCACAAATCCTAATAGGTATGTCCATGACCAACCATCTACTAGAAGTAGCAGATGACCTCCACCGATCAAACACCCTTACTACCTTGTATCAAGCCACACTCTCAAGCTTGTCCACAAGTGCTAAAAGAGTATGAGGTTGCATTTCATAAAGGTCATACACCCTCTATTGATGTCCATTAATGATTTCTAAAGCCTTTTGGTGCCAACTCCTAATACTAACAAACTTAGGTGCTCAATTTCTTAATTCGCCATCAAATGCTATGGAATTGCCCATGATGGAATATGCTATTGAGTCAATAATCACATTTACTGGCCTATAGATGAATCCAAAATGTCTGTTACTAAGTCTAGTGTTTTGCTATAATTGATACCAACCATGTTCCCTAGAATTAAACAATGATAAGGCTTATATAGGGTGAATGAAATAATAAATGTTATAGAATGTTGTTACAGAAAAACCTATGAAGGCTACTATTCACAACCGAACTCAATATTACAACATAAATATGTAGGTAATTTTTGCAACTATATTAGATATTACAACATAAAACATTAGTAATATTCTCAACAAAACTGAATATTACATCAACCAAGAATTTGAGTGAAATAACTTAAACGGTCAAATGAAAACCATCTATGGTGCAAGACTTCATCTATGGTGCTGAGGCTCTGGTTTTTTCGCTTATGCCAATATCATCACTGAATGTATTCCACATGGATGGCATACTAGCAGTAATGTGATATGGAGAAGGAAATCCCTATTAATACGACACATAAGAGGGCGTCATGTCAGGTGGATAAGTTGCAGTAAACCCTGTGGGGGGAAAACTGCCGTGTCACCTATAACAAAGGTCACACAACCATATTAGAAATTTGTCTGGGGTATGGCGAATGTTGAGGTATATAGTGCGGGTTTCTGCCTCCTTCATGCCACCCACAAGGTATGTAAAACCTGTACAAGGGTATCTAGGAAAGTTAATGTTGTAAAATTATTGCAAACTCCTCCTTTTCCATAGCGCGAGTGGCCACACTAGTGCCTAGCTCATGCACCTTTGCATACACCTAGGTGAATTCACTCACCACTTCATTGAAAAGTGGAAATTTTTCAGGTGTCTGTGCCGCTCGCTTCCTACTATGACTAGGTAGGGTCCTTGACCCAACACCTTGGCTACTATCCCGATATTGTCTCCCTCACTCTGAATGCTAAAATAACCATAGTATGTTGCAACTCCTATGTTATATCTGGTAATAGGAATATTATATGCATATAAGTAAAAAACAACTTCATCCTTAGATGCAACATCAGATGGCATGTGTCTGCCTACTAAGGATATTGCATGGTGGCCTCTAGCAATATTTCTTCCCCCTAACAACTCCATATCATGGTAATGGTAGAAGGGGTGGTTGAGAAATTTTGCTAGATCCTTGTTTGCCTAATTGTCAAAGAGTGTCAATTAGGAGGTTACATATACATGTCGTACTTGAATGTTATGTTGGCATATTATTTTACATACCTTAACCATTTTCCTTCATTTTGGGGTGGCAAGCAGTATGGGCTTGTGCCTTGTCTCAGCTCACCCAATACCACTAAGACTGGTCACATTCTTCAGCCTAACAAATTCCTTCTTTAGGTTCTTCCATTGGGTTCTGACTTGATCCAATGTCATGTAAGGCCTACTCACCCTATTTTTCCATTCACAGATCATATCCCTCCAAGCCTTCTAGTAAATTGACCATCTATACATATACCTATGTCATAATGCCTCCTCAATGTAGCAACTAGAGCCTCATCAAACTCCCTTGAAATGCAAAATAGAGCCTCATGTCTACATAATCCATACCAACATCGAAGCTGCAATACGTCACAATTGTGAGGGTGTATTATTGAAACCTTGTCAACCTAGGTAAGTCACACATGGTAAGTAGGAATTCATTCAACGCTTGATCCTTTTCTGTAGATGTGTGAAGTAACTATAAAGATAGTTGGTTAAAACATGGGGTGGGATGGATTGGATCAAATGAAAAGAAAACCTTGTTATGGATATCTATAATTTCATGTTGGTTCAGATCCATATCAAATAACATCATAGGTTTGCAAATTATACTGAAATAGAAATTGGTAATTTATACTAAAATAGAAATTGCTATGCAATTCGTCACACGCCGTTGAATAAGATGCAATGTATTGTAACATGAAAATTATTGGTGGCCATGGGGCAGTCATCTAAAATTTAAAAGAAATACACGAGGCACATGTCTAAAATTTTGTGGGTTAGGTATTACGTGCACAAATCAATAAAAATGCATAAAAGCACAACAGTGAAATCCACAAATAATAAAAATAACAATCAAAATTGAGCCTTCGCCACAAATTTAGACAATAAGAAGGCATGAGTAAGACCATTTGGAATAAATTTAGTACCAACTTTAGTAGGAGGATTAGAACAAACAAATCCATACAATGGGAAAAAAGTTCAGACTAGGCCAACATTTTTAGATACTACATATTTTTCAGACCATGTCCAACAATTCTAAAACCTACACATTTTTAGACCCTACACATTTTTAGATCATAGCCAACATTTTCACACAATGCATATTTTCATACCATGGCCAACATGTAATCAAAATGAAACCAACCCTTATATAAAATGACACATGGATAACCCGACCATATAATAAAATATGAACAATGACACAATGTCAACATGTGCATTAAACTTAATGTGGTCAACATGGAAAGAACAAATATCATAATAATAGTGATGAGACCTATAGTGGGGTACAATCTCAAATACATAAACTAGAAACCATGCACTCATCTAAAATAAACCATACAATTATGGACCAGACCTAATGTGGTCATGATCAATAGAACAATTAGTTGGACCAACCTGAAATGAACCATACAGTTGTGGACCAGATCTTGTTTGCTCATGACCAATTGAACTGTCAATTGGATCAAACCTACCTATGAGGAGGGAATAACTATATGCCTTGATTTGAGCAGCCATGATTAGGTGAGGGGACAACCACATGCCGTAGTTTGACTCAGCCATAATCTAAATCGGTGCTAATGTAAAATGACATGTGGATAATCTGACCATATAATAAAAATTTATGGGACACAATGGACGCATGTGCATTAAACCTATTGCGGTCAATATGGAAAGAACAAGTATCATAATAGCAGTGACAGACCCTAATGAGGAAGGTATAACTACATGCCCTGATTAGGTGAGGGAATAACCACATGCCCTAGTTTGGCTTAGCCCCAATGTAAATCATTAAAGCACAAATAAATCAAGTAGTTTGGCTCATCCCTAATGTAAATCATTAAACCACATGACCTAGGTGAGGGAACAAAAATCTAAACCTATTGCAAACAATGGGACAAAATCTTTTGACCATGACCATCAAATTCAGACAATTTATAGAATGGTACACATAACTATACCCAACAATATAATCCACCAAAAAATCAAACCAAAAAAATCCTAACATGGTGGTTGAAAAAATTTGCAGTAGTATAATCCACAAAAAAAACTATAACACAGAGGTTGGAAAAATTTGACAACTATATAATCCACAAAAAAACGTAACATGGAGGTTGAAAAATTGACAATAGTATAATCCATACAAAAATCTATAACATGGAGGTTGGAAAACTTGAAAGCTGTATAGTCCACACAAAAATTTCCAAAGCAATATAATCCATACAAAATATTTCACACAAAACTATACACATAACTTATGAAATCCACACAAAAAATATCCACAACAGTATAATACACACAATTCAGATCATGGTTATGGTTGCTCTAATGTTGACCTTTATTTTTGATCGACCATGAATCTAACATATGCAATATATATTGTTTGTATTAGAACAATATCTTATTGTAGGCAAAATGTCTTATGTTTAAAATTCATTACCCACGACAAATCATATAAGAATATTCTACAAATACAATTCCTTTCACCTTTCCAATAATGAAGAATAATGTGAAACATTCGTTACCCAGGACATATAATAGAAGAATATTCTACTCCTACATCTTGTATTCGTGATTATATGAGTAGGTACCTAAAAATATGACTTCATTAATGTGCATAGATATGTCTTACAGTACTTAGAGGTACTCATTTTGATCATATGAATCTTAATCATGATATCTTTCTTATTGCATGTTTACAATGCCTTATTCAATATGAAGAGGGTGAAAAAGTAATTAGGTAAAAGATGTGGTTGGCTATAGGTGATGACAATAACAACCAAAAGAAGGAGGTAGTATAAATAACTCCAAAATGTGAGCATCTGAAGCAGGGGAGAAATATTCTTTTTATATGGAGATCAACTGGGTACAATATGTTATATAGTGAAAATGCTAGATTAATACATCCAACCAACTATATTTTATTTTTTGGATCAATAAATATATGATGCTATATGATATTATATTTTATATTTAATCAACAATTCCACACACACACACACACAGATATATATATATATATATATATATATATATATATATATATATATATATATATATATATATGAGTCAGGCTAGAACACACTTGAGTGTATTCAGAGAAGAATATACTAAAGTAGTTTTTCATGATGCAATATTTTTTTTCAAAAATTTAATCCATTGTTCTTTTTAAACATGTTGTGAATAGCTCATATGCAAAATTTGAGCACATTTGGACATTTATAGATCCTGTTATAAAGACTGCAAAAATTATGCATTTCAAATTAGTTTTGTTGCCCTTGGATGAGTGACTTACGCTCATTCAAATGGGCTCAAATTTTTTATCTAACCTAGTTATATTATGACGGTGAAGATCAATGGTTTACATTGTGTAAAAATAGTCTTGATATACAAACACACTTGAGTGTATTCGTGCAATCTGTGCACTCGAGTGTATTCTAGCCCGACTCCCTCTCTCTCTCTATATATATGTATAACTATATATGGTCTAGTAGAATGATATTGTTAGAAAAGGTATCTATATTTTATAAATAAGGTACATGCATACAATCTATATTTCTTTTCGATCTAATAATTGTTCTGTTATTATTAACCGATTAATATGATAAATCAATTAATTAATTAATGACATGATTCATAATATTCTAATTGCCTATTTGGTAGTCTAAAAGTGGCTCGCTATAAATGCAACCACAACCTTTCCGTTTCATAGAAATTATAAAAAATCATGCTTCCTCTTCTCCTATTTATATGGGCATGACAACCAGATTTTAGAAACGTTCTTGTATGTGAACCCTATCCATCATTGTCCCAAAGAGAGAGAGAGAGAGAGAGGAGATAGAACAAGAGTGATGATGACACTAGCACATCATCAAGCGAAGGCTGTTCCTTCCCGCCAACTCATGCAACATGATGAGGAGTTTCAGTCCATCAATGTGGACTATGTAGAAACACATACGGTGAGTAACTACGTTTAGAGACATTGACAAAGACTGTTCGTTCATGCGAGGAAGGCCGTACACCAAAATGTGAGGAGGATGTTGCTGGACCTGCTATGTGACAAGGTATACCCTGCTCACCCTCCTTCCGAATATATTATTATCAATGAGATCTGCTTGGAGGATGTATGGATATTTTTTTTGCTGTTTGTATTGTGCTTACCGCCTCCATAAATCCTAATAGGTATGTACGTAACCAAGCATATGTAGGAAGTAGCATATGACCTCCACCTCATGGAGCACCCCTATTACCTTGTATTAAGACACACTCTAAAGCTTGTCTACGAGTGCTAAAAAATTATGAGGTTCAATTTTGTAAAGGCCATACACCCACTATTAATGTCCATTAATGATTTCTAAAACCTTTTGGTGCCTACTCCTAATAGTAACAAACCTAGGCACTGGATTTCTTAACTCTCCATCAAATTCTCTGGCATTGTCCATGATGGAATATTCTATTGAGTCAACAATCATGTTTGCTGGCCTATAAACGATATCCAAAATGTTCGTTACCAAGTCTAGTGTTTTGTTATAATTGATACCATCCATGTTCCCTAGAATTAATTCGATGACAAGGCTTATATAGGGTGCATGCAATAGTAAACATTATGAAATGTTGTTACATAAAAACCTACTAAGACTACTATTCACAACCAAACTTTATATTACAACATAAATACGTAGGTAGTGTTTACAACTATACTAGATATTACAACATAAAACATTAGTAATATTCTAAATACGTAGGTAGTGTTTGCAACTATACTAGATATTACATCAATTGGGAATTTGAGTGAAATAAAATAAACAATCCAATGAAAACCATCTATGGTGCAAGCCTTCAACTATCGTGTTGAGCCTCTGGTATTCCCTCTTGTGCCAACATCATCACTAAATGTATTCCACAGATGGTATACTGGTGGTGGTGTGGTATGGCATAAGTGGGATAACTATGAAGGAAATTGCTGTAAATACGACACATACGGGGATGTCATGCTAGGTGGATGTGTTGTAGTAACATCTTTGGGGGGAAAACTGTTGTGACACCTATAAAAAAGGTCGCACAACTATATCAGAAGTTTGTCTAGGGTATGTCAAAGGCTGAGGTATATAGTGCGGTTTGTCTCCTCCTTCATATCATCCACAAGGGTTGTAAAACCTACATAAGGGTATCCAAGAAAGTAAACATTGCAAAATTGTTGCAAACTCCTCCTTTTTCACAATGCGGGGGGCCATACTGGTGCCTAGATCATACACCTTTGCATACCCCTAGGTGAATTCACTTACCACTTCATTGAAAAGAAGAAATTATTCAGGGTTTTGTGCTGCTCACTTCCTACGCCTATGTTATCTCTGCTAATAGTGGTATTAGAGGCATCTAAGTCAAAAAATCTTCATCCTCAGATGCAACATCTGATGGTAGGTGTCTATCTGCTGAGGACATTTCATTGTGGCCTTTGGCAATGTTCCTTCCCCCAACAAATCCATATCATGGTAATGGTAGAAGGGGTGGTTGAGAAATTTTTCTAGATCCTTGTTTGCCTAATTGTCAAAAAGTGTTAATTAGGAAGTTACATCTACATGTAGTTTTTGAATGTTATGTTGGCATATTGTTTTACATAACTTACACATTTTCCTTCATTCTGGGGTATTAGGCAGTATGGGCTTGTACCTTGTCTCATCTCACCCAATACCATTAAGGTTGGTTACATTCTTCAACTTAATGAATTCCTTCTTTAGGTTCTTCCATTGGGATCTGACTTGATCCAATGCCACATCAGGCCTACCCACCCTATTTTCCATTCACATAACATCTTTGTTCAAGCCTGTGTGGTAAATTGACCATCTATGCATCTACTTATGTCATAATGCCTCCTCAATGCAGCAACTAGAGCCTCATTGGACTCCCTTGACATACAAAATAGAGCCTCATATCTACATAAGACATACCATCATTGAATATGCAATACATGACAATTGTGAGGGTATATAATTAAAACCTTATCAACCTAGGTAAGTCACACATGTTAAGTAGGAATTCATTCAATGCTTTCTCCTTTAAAAGTAGGTGTGTGCAGTAACTATAAAGATAGTTGGTTAAAACATGGGGTGGGCTAGTATTGGACCAAATGAAAAACAAACTCTATTATGGTTAGCTATATTCTCATGTTGGTTCAAATCCATATCAAACAACATCAGAGGTTTGCAAACTATATTGAAATATAAATTGGCAATTTATACTAAAATAGAAATTTCTATGCAATTCGTAGGAAGGAATGGATTTTAACATGAAAATTATTGATGGCCATGGGGCAGTCATCTAAAATTTGGGAAACTACATGAGGCACATGTCTAAAATTCTGTGGGTTAGGTTTTACATACATAAATCTAGTAGACAATGCATAAAAGCACAACGGTGCAATCCATAAATAAAAAACAACAATTAAAACTGAGCCTTTGCCACAAATCTAGACAATATGAAGGCATAGGTCAGACCATTTGAAATAGATTTAGTACTAACTTTACTAGCAGGATCAGATCAAACAAATTCAGACCATGGGCAAAAAAATTAGACCAGGCCAACATTTTTAGAATCTGCATATTTTATTAGTCCCAAGTCAACATTTTCAGAACCTACACATTTTTAGACCACGGCCAACATTTTCACACCATGCAAATGTTTAGACCATGGCCAACACATAATCAATATGGAACTAACCCTTATGTAAAATAACACATGGATAATCTGACAATATAATAAAATTTAAACATGACACAATGACCACATGTGCATTAAACCTAATTTCGTCAACATGGAAAGGACAAATATCATAATAGTAGTGATGAGCCCTAAAATGGGGTACATCCTCAAATACATAAACCAAATACCATGCACTGGTATGAAAATAAACCTTGCAGTTATGGACCAGACCTGATGTGGTCATGACCAATTGAACTATCAGTTGGATCAACCTAAAATGAACCATACAATTATGGACCATGCCTAGTCTGGTCATGAGCAATTGAACTTTCAGTTGGATCAACCCTACCTATGAGGAGGGAATAACTATATGCCCTAATTTGAGAAACCCTGATTAGGTGAGGGGATAACCATATGCCATAGTTTGACTCAGCCCTAATCTAAATAAGTCCCAATGTAAAATTACACATGGATAATCTAACAATATAATAAAAATTGGACATGACACAACGACCACATGGGCATTAAACCTATTGTGGTTAATATGGAAAGGAAAAATATCGTAATAGTAGTGACGAGCCCTATTGAGGAAGGAATAACTACATGCCCTGATTAGGTGAGGGAAAACCACATGCCCTAGTTTGTCTTAGCCCTAATGTAAATCATTAAAGCACAAATAATGCAAGTAGTTTGCCTCATCCCTAACGTAAATAATTAAACCACATGCCCTAGGTGAGGGAGATAAAATACTAAACCTATTGCAAACAATGGGACAAAAAGTTTAAACCATGGCCATCTTAAAAAAGAAAACCCAAAATTTTTATAACATGGCGGTGGGAAAATTTGACATTAGTATAATACAAAAAAATCTATAACATGGAGGTTGGAAAAAATCGACAACAACAATCCCAAAAAAAGAAGTAAGATGGTGGTTGGAAAATTGACAGTAATATAATCCACACAAAAATATGTAACATGGAGGTTGGAAAACTTGAAAGCAATATAATCCATAAAAAATATCCATAGAAATTTAATCCACACAGAAAATTACTCATAAAACTATACACATAACTTATGCAATCCACACAAAAATATCCACAACAATATAGTTCACACAATTCAGATCATGGTTATGGTTGCTCTAATGTTGACCTTTATTTCTAATTGAATATGAATCTAACATATGCAGTATATACTATTTGTAGTAGAACACTATCTTATTGTAGACAAAATATCTTATATTCAAAATTTATTACCCATGACATATCATAGAAGAATATTCTACTAATGCAATTCCTTTCACCTTCTCCAAGAATGAACAATAATGTGCATAATTAATACATATAATAGAAGAATATTCTGCTACTAAATCTTGTGATCGTGATTATCTAAGTAGGTTCCTAAAATAGGACTTAACTAATGTGCATAGATATGTCCGGGTACTTAGAGGTACTTATTGTGATCATATGAATCTTAATCATGATATTTTTCTTATTGCATGTTGACTGTCTTATTCAATATGAAGAGGGCAATGAGTAATTAGGTAAAATATTTGGTTGTCTATAGGTGAAGATAATAACAACCAAAGAAAGGAGGTATTATAAATAACTCCAAATGTGAGCATCTGAAGCAAAGGAGAAATATTCTTTTTGTATGAGATCAACTGGGTACAATTTGTTATTTAGTGCAAATGATAGACTAATGCACCAGACTAACTATACTTTATTCTTTTTGGATCAATAGATACATGATGTTATATGTTATAATATTTTATAGTTAATAAACTATTACATAACTAATTTCTTTTCACCACAACCGTAGACAAATCACACATATATATCTATATCTGATCTAGTAGAATGATCATGTCAGAATAGGGATCTATAATTTATATATAAGTACATACATACAATGTTTGAGTCTATATCCCTTTTGGATCTAATAATTTATCCATTCTAATCATAGGAATCTCAATCATAATATCTTTCTTATTGCATAATATATTATAAGATCAATAGGGCAAAGAGTAATAAGGTAAAACAAGGAAACACAACATGTGGGCCAAGATTCGATGAATGTTATTGGTTGAGACAACAAGAGTAGAAAGAAGCACAATCCCAACATGTGGTCCACACACCCAATTTTAGGCACAATTGGGTTCAATCCAAATTAAAATTGATTAGAATACGTACAATTTGAGATAACTTTTAAAGGTCTTAACTTGGGATACTATGGTCCGATTGAGGTGATTTGCGCCACTGGTTTCATAATTGAAAACTCTACAACATGAAATACCTTAGGGAGAAAGGTGGATCATTAGGGGAGGCAGAGGGGGGCAAGGTCGTGGGAGGGGGGAAAACCCTAGGGTTGACGGCAACAATGGTGTGGGATGCTCTTCTCGAGAGTCTAGGGCTCATCCTGTCAGCTCAAGTGAGGCTGAAGGAGCAAAGAAGACCCAAACGACCCAAGATGCTGACACTCTGGTGGCGACTACATCCTCAATTTCCACTTCTCGACCTACCTCACCTACCCGGCCGCCGAATATGGAAGGAGTTCCCTCTACAGGAAGCAAGGTGTGCGAATGGCTTGCTGCTAGCAGATTGGGGCTCCCTTGTGCAGAGATTACTCCATCCTCCATCTCCTATATCGAACCTGATATTGCAGATGGAGTCAAGAGTTTCTCCATCTCGAGCGAAGATGAGCCTCTCCCTTCTTGGAAGGAATATGTCTCGGTCAGATTCACAGGCAGGAAGTCGTTCCGGAGCCAACTGCACGGGTGGATACGCCGCCAGTGGAGACCGAGCGATGCCTTCAACATCGTGGCGGAGGAAGCTGAGGGGTTCATTGTGAAGCTGCCTACGGCGAAAGAAAGGAAAAGAGTTCTTAGTGAGGCGCCTTGGATGATGGATGGGTCCCTGACAATCATCCAGACATGGGAACCTGGCGCTCCCCTCCAACCTCTTTCGTTTCGGAACATCCCCGTCTGGGTTAAGATCGAGAATCCAGGGCTACACTGGACGCCGAGAAGAATCAGTGGAGTTGCGAGCCTGGTCGGTAAACCTCTAGATCTAGAGGACTCCAGCCTGACTGTCCACTGCCTGGAAGAAGCTACGGTATGTGTGGATCTTGTCGCCAGAGCCGGATTTCCGAGATCAGTCAAGATCAAGGTTGACGGAAAGTCTCGCGACTTGAAGGTAAGCTACGCTTCGAAACCCCTTGTGTGCTCCGGATGCGCTATGTTCGGCCATCGTCTCCCCTCTTGTCCGAAGAAGGCAGCCAATAAGCCGATGCAAAGCCAGCTCCAGTTGAGAACTGGGAAACTTCAGAAGCGTGAAGATGTTCGACGTAAGGCCAAAGAGAAGACCCACCCCTGTGATGATGCTGATGCAGAGCAGATGAAGGGTGACGATTCTTATTGTGCCCAACGGGAACCTGATATGGTCAGCTGTGCTCCAGTGGTGGTGGCGGGTGCCCTGAATCTGGATTGGGAGCTCTCCTCTTCCAAAACTGTGGCTACTCCTCCCTGTCTGAAGTAGTTGGCTCAAGACACTGGGATCTCTCTAGAATTCCAGCAGCGAGGTTCCTTTGACTCCGATGAAGCGTCTTCGGTTAGTTCCTATGACTGTGAACAGGGCTTGATTGATGATGATTTCAGTGTGAATAAGGAACCTAGAACAAAGAAGAAGAAGAAGAAGAAGCATAAGAGGGGTGGCACAGAAGAGATCCCGATGATAGGTTTTTCAGAATCTATCTAGGGTCTCGGCATCATCTATCTTGTATACTCCTTCTTTCTCAGATCTTCGAATAGTTTCTTCTTGGATGGGCTTACTTCATAGGTACTGGTTTGAAGTACTGATCCTATTGCATCCTAGGTTGCACGTATTTGTGGGTATTATGTAAAGTCTGTGCTCTCAGGGTCTGATAGGTTGGTACAGAGAACTTTGGCTATTTGGTTACCTTGTTGGAAGAAGAGATTGTTCCTGATTTTGGTGGCCGGAATTTGAGAATGTGGCAGATTCTTTCCTTCTGGGTTGAATGCTTCAGAGTGGCAGTTTGGAGTATTCTTTAGGTGCATTTCTTCGTGCTCCCAGGTCCTGGTGCCTTTGTGCAAGTTATGGAAAGTTTGTTAAATGGTCTGTACCTGAGCTGAGAAGTGTTTCTCATATATATTTGTGGGTGTTTTGTAATGAATCTGTGGGACAGATTCTTAGGTCTGTGTCTAGGCTATTTTCCAGACTGTGTTCTGCCCTTGTTCATGGGGATCAGGTTTTTTTGGGGTTTTTTCTTTTCGTTTTGATCATATGTCTTATCCTAGTATGGGGCACATGATCCCAGATCCCATGAGGCACTTTGTACCTGAAGTTTTTGGTTCTTTATACAGCAACAGAGTTTTGGCCGACCAAAAAAAAAAGAAGTTCACTATATCTTGCAATAAGGTGACAAGTTAAATCATGATACTTAGTTCAATTCTCAAAATTAAAGTCACATATTGTGAAATTGGTCCTTGATGTGACCAAATTAGTGCACCACTACATTGTAACTATGAAATTGACATCAAAATGAGTAAGAATACCATTTGATGATATAGAAATAGTACACTAGAGGAGAGATAAGATTCATGTTGTGACAAACATCTTCACCCAAATATCAAAATTCAAGGCTCTCATTATACCCCCTCTCCTTTTTATAATATCCTCGTCCATGACACTTGTTTTATATAACAACTACTTTATTTTAGCTACTTTTTGTACTTGTATACATCTCAAATCACATGACCATAGATAAATATTAAATCTGAGTTGGTTGAGTTATAAGAGTTTCCAAATTTGTGTAGCACATTCCGACCATAAAGGGCCACATTTCAGATTTTTGTAAAATAGTAATGTGACCTACTTTTGAGATGTGCACATTGAAATATATATTATTTTATATACATGTTTCACTTGTTATTATATGAATAGTAAAAGATTTCATGTTTTTTTTAAAATTTGTATTATATGAAGATTTGTTAAAGATTGATGCAGCTCAAGAAAGGTGTTACCTTACCAAGAATAACACTCACAAGTCTGGTCCTATTTGTCCTTGCATGCATTACTCCAAGCATCAATATCAATCTCAAATGTATCATAGACTCCCACCATGCCACTCTTCCTATCAGTCCAATCATACCACATCCTCT
This sequence comes from Alisma plantago-aquatica, assembly GCA_963693085.1. NCBI lineage: Eukaryota > Viridiplantae > Streptophyta > Magnoliopsida > Alismatales > Alismataceae > Alisma > Alisma plantago-aquatica. The sequence goes on from OY856410.1 coordinate 622,321,730, forward strand.
TCCCATTCTACAATGAAGATTCAACATTGTGTCCCTAGGACCACATGCATGCCAGCTTTATTAGTTATATACTAGTTAAAGCTAGTATGTGTAAAGTCTAAAGTTGGTTTTCTAAAGTCCAAAGTTGGTTTTCTAGTACTTTTGAGTAGAAAACAAAGTGGTTCTTATCTTTTTTTGTTAATGGGGGAGGAATTTAGTCTCACATTGCTTAGTTTTGGATTTGAACACTACCTTTTAAGTAGGAAGTGTATGAAGATCTAGACAGAGGTATGCTCATCCTTGTGGTGGGTATGATGATCACAACACAAATATACATGCACATTGTGTCTCATCGGTTTGAGCTAGGCTCAGACACAGTTTTTGGAATTGTCTTCCATTTTTCTCAATGAGAGGATAATAACTTAATTTGTTTGTAACATACCATTTAAATACTAAATAAATTTTGAGCTATAATCCATATATGCCCTAACTTACATTTATATACAATGTTGTTCTTCATTCCAAATCCTATTCAATTATTTTGGTTGAATTTCCATGGTATTTGATATATATTAGTCCTCGATTGAATTCTCTTTATCTAAATGTAATCATTATCCTCACTTAAGTAAGATTTACAAATTAGTCCCTCAATCTCGCTTCATGTAAATTGAATAATTGATGCCTCAATATCTTATGAAACCTCACATGTGTAGAATGCTTTCCCTTTTACATTATTGCTTGGAATCAATTCCAATAAATAAACTAAATATGTAGAATATATATATATATATAGAGAGAGAGAGAGAGAGAGAGAGAGAGAGAGTTGGATCTACAATAGAGGTACTAATATTTCTCTATTATGAGAGAAATTGAGTTAGAAAGGTCTACATAAAAATGGAGATTCAAGTACTTCACCTTGGTGGCAGAATTGGGATGACTGAGAGAAGTGGTGGTGGAATGCAGGGCTACACCAGGGGTGATTCTCGCTGACCGCCCTTTTCTCATAGAAAGGAGTTAGGGAGTCATTCTAGAATGCAGTCTCTTCTTGTAAATACTGGGCAGAGCTGTTCCAACCCATTAATTGTAAATGTAACACCTTGCTTGAGAAGACAAAGATTAAAATGGAGAATGGTAAACTTATATACCCAAAAGTAGAGACAGTCAAGAACATAGAAAAGTAAAAAAATTGTCTTGATAGTTACATTATCGGGTTTAGACCTTATCTGGACACCTTGGAAGCTTATCTCACTCAGATCTAGAAAGTGGTCAGGTCTATTAAAGTGATCATTAGAGGAAATGGCTTCTTTCTAGTCAGATTCTCCAAAGCTTCTGATTTGGAGACTGCTCTTGAGGGAGGACCTTGGGTAGTTAGAGGCAAGACATAAATCCTTATATGGTGGAAACCAAGAGATATTACTACTAGATTTAAACTATCTAATATACTGATGTGGGTTAAAGTATTTGATCTTCTACTTGAACTATAGGATAGGAAGATGTTTGATAGAATTGGTTCCTTCTTAGGCATTCCTTTATATTCTGACAGACTCACTAGTGAGTGCAAGAGAATGAAATTTTCCACATTTTGAGTTCCCAAAATAACTAGATGTCAGCTCTGAGGAAGGTGACTTTTAGATGATCATGTTCAAGTATAAATCATATCCTAAAAGATGCAGTTCATGTGGTCTGTTTGGTCATGGAGAATGCATAAAGAAGAATGTAAGTAGTGGAGAAAGGTTCATGTTAAAAAAATGGATAGTTCACAAGTGATTGCTTCCATTGTATCAGAATCTATAGTAAAAACTATTCTGTGGATTGCTGATTCACTTGTAAATACCTCAAATGTTCCATCCGAGTCTGAGAAGGGCATGGAAATTGTTTAATAAAATGTTGAAGACCAGATTACAGATGAAAATGATTTCATCACTGAGAAGTCTGGTAGTGAAGTTATTGTCACTACTCCTGATAGAACACCTTCTGATACTACTAAGTCCAAGGAGCCTGAGTTTTAGAAGGTAAATAATAAGAAGAATGTGAAGTCTACAAAATAGAAGATAGCTGACTACAAAGCGGTGCTCAATAACAGAACCAAAGATCTTGAGTGCAACTTGGGATTGAGAGTTTTGTAACCAGTGAAGTATTGGTTGAAAATACCCCTAATGGATAGAAAACCTTCACTCCTTCTTTCCTCCTAGAATGTTAGAGGACTTAATAATAAAGTCACTAAGGTCCATGAGGAACTTAGAAGGGTCAACCCTCATATCATTATCCTTAGTGAAACCAACGCCATAAGTAATAATATTCACACTATTCTTGATAAATGATGCAAGGGATTCTCATGGATTTCAAATCATAACTCACATGTTTTGGGTGGAGTGGTAGTTATGTGGAAAAATGTTTAGTGACTATTTCTAAAATTTTGGATTCCGATCAGTTGGTTCATGCGTGGGTGGAATCTATAGATGATCCTAGCAATTCTTTCTTCTTATCAACAATATATAGGCACACTGATGACGATAATAGAACCTATTTCTACAATGATACGACTTCTATTGCCTCTTATACCACTGATCCTTGGATCATACCAGGAGACTTCAATGCTGTGAGAAAAGATTTTGAATGGTTGGGCAAGGAGCTACCCTCAAAGAAATACATGCAAGAGTTTAATGATTGTGTCCTTAAATGCGATTTTTTATACTAGATCTCAAGGGTTACTTCTACACCTGGGACAATCACCAAGCAGGTACAAAATTTGTCATTTCAAAAATCAATAAAATTCTCTATAATTTTGAATTTAAGTTGAAGATTCAAGACTTTCATGGTGATGTTGTTTTTACTAATACAAGTGACCACAAACTCATTACTCTACCTATTGGTATAAGTTTTCATGTGAACGATTATTTTTTCTTTATTAATGCTTGGACCTCTATTACTAGTTTTTCTGAATGTGTCTCCAGAGGTTGGTAATAGAAGTTGATGGTCACTCCATGTTTAAAGTTTACAAAAAGCTAAAAAGTGTGAAAATTGAAATTTTTAGCCCGGAATAGGATAATGGGTAACTTTTCTAGTAACGTTCCCTTGCTAGAGAGAGGGACTAATCTAAACCAGGAGATTTTTGATAAGGATCACACAAATGATTCACTGCTACAAAGAGCAATTTCTAGCAGCAAAGCTGCCTGTGATGTGATTCTTCATGAGGAAAATTGGCTTAGATAGAAGTCCAAAATTTATTGGTTAAAAGTTGGAGACTCTAATTTGTAGTTCTTCTACTCTTCTCTTAGAAGAAGAGGCAAAGAAATCGTATCACTAGTCTCATTATTAATGATTCTCTCTGTGGTGATATTGATACTATTAAATCCTCAGTTCGAGATTATTACTACAATCTTTTTAACAATAGTGTTTCTATCTCAACTAACCTTTTTGATGACATTCAGTTCTGTCAACTAGATGATGTTCTACACATGCATCTTGATAAGCTAGTAACTGCTACAGAGGCGGAAGATGTTTTTCTCAGTCTTGGTGTTGACAAATGTCCTAGCCCCGATGGGTTTAATGGTAAATTCTATAAGGATTGCTAGGGTATTGTCAAAGGAGATGTTATTAATGCTATTTTGGACTTCTTTAAATCTATTTATCTGCTCAAAGAGGCTAATATGACTTCATTTCTCTTATTCCTAAGGGTGATGATACTAGTCTCTTGAAGAATTGGAGACCCTTTGCTCTTTGCAATGTCATTTATAAGGTCATTTCTAAAATCATTGCAAACATGCTCTAATTTGTATTTTCTTCTTTAGTTAGCTCCAGTCAATGCACTTTCATAAAAGGTCATAGCATCAAGGATGACATCAAGCTTAAAAATGAGATTATTCATGATTCCAATAAAAAGTGTTGTGGTCCCCCTCGTATGTGTATTAAAGCTGATCTAACAAAAGCATATGACTCAATTAGTTGGAAAGTTATGTTCATCATTCTAAAGAGAATGCATTTTTTGGATTGCTGGCTAGTTTGGTTGAGGGAAATCTTTTATACCATGTATTATCAGGTGTTTATGAATGGTGAATCCCTTGATTCCTTTTCCCATTGAAATAGTATTAGGTAAGGGGACCCCCTTGCTCCCTATTTGTTTACTCTTGTCATGAAGTGTTTCACTCTTATCATGAACAAGAATGTTGAAAATGTCAATATTCTGCCTATTAAAGCTTCCTCTTCCTTTTCTATTTCTCATTTGATATGTGTCGATGATTATGTTTTTTTGGAGGCTTTAGAGAGTAATTCTCATAATGTAGATAAGATGCTTGATATTCTTCAGGATTTGACTGTTCTTTATGTTAATCCTTCAAAGAGATCGATCTTCTATAGCTACGAGGCTGATAAGAGTCTAATCGCTGGTATTCTGGTAATTGAGGAAGGAAAATTGCCTCAATAATATTTACGGATTCTGTTGTTTATTGGAAGGTTGAAGACGGAATTTTGTGCTCCTATTATTGATAAAATTAAATCAAGGCTAGATGGTTGGAAATCATCTACCTTGTCTCTTACTGGAAGACTTGACCTCATTCAATCCACCATTTTAGCCATACATTATTTTTGGTCCTCCACTTTTCCTCTTCCCATCTCTATGATTTAAAAGATCGAGCATTTATGTAGAGATTTCCTTTGGGGTTGCACTGAAGATAAAAGTAACATTTATTTAGTTAAATGGAGCAATCTTACCAAACCTAAAAAGGAAGGTTGTCTAAGTATCAAAGCTATAATGGATGTAGTGAAAGTTTATGTTGTGCTTAATCTTTGGCATTTCCTACAAGTAGGATTATCTTTGGGTAAGGGGGATTCACATAAAGTACTTAAGTCATGTCTCCATATGGTTTGTCAGTTTTAATCAAAATTTCTCTTGGTTATTCAATCAACTCAATTTTTATAGAAACTCCTTATTTTCTATTATTACATACAAAGTTGGTAATGGTCAATTCATTAATTTTTGGATGGATCCCTGTTTATCTAAATCTTGATTCCCAATGGATGTTTAGGGTTCAAATTTTCTTCTTAAGATTGGGTTCTCAGTGGAGGATAAGCTTGACAGGATTATCAAATATAGAAACTAGTTTGCTGCTGATGGTAGAAGGCTTGAACTTCTTACTGATTTAGTTGAGTTGGAACCTTCCTATGTAGGTGGTGAAGATATAATTCTTTTTCTTGGGAAGTATGGGGTCCTTTTCAGAGATATTTGGGAGACCTTGAGAGAAAAATTTCCCGAGTCTTATTTTTTCGACTGTGTCTGGAAATTTGGAGGCCCCAAAAGGTTTTAGATTCACGCTTGGAAAGTAGGGTACAACAAGATACTAACTACATATTATGTCAGAAGAATGGTCATCTCATCTAGTTATGTCTGTTTTCTATGTATGGCTGATTATGAAGATGTTTCACATGTTATGTTTTCTTGTGCCTACTCTTCTGAAGTTTGGAATTTAACGACCAACTCTTTTGGCATTATTGCTCCTTCTTGCTATCTGGACTTGATCCAATCGAAGAATAGGTTCTCCCACCTTTACTCTCAAGATATCATGTACCACATGTGGATAGAGAGAAATTTATGGGTTCATGAATATTTTAGAACTTTAGTGAAGAGATTTTGGGAGAAGACCCTGAGGTCTATCATTGCTTTGAGTCAGTAGGTCAACTTCATGCTGGCCTGGTCTCCATGCTTTTTTCTTCTTGATATAGTTTCCCTTGCATTGGATATGTGTATAGATAGTTCTTTCTTTTGTGTTCTTCACACTGCTCAACTTTTCATACTAACACTGAGTTTATAAAGTCTTTTGATATTAATACAAAGTGAGAACTTTTTCACCAAAAAGAGATAAAAATGGAGGCAATAATGTTTTCTATAAATTAGTTAATAGAAACTGAGACCATGACCATCATCCAAAAAAAACGGGATCTATATTTAGAAGTTATAAAATAGAGAATTAACTATAAATAAGGGGAGTAACTACCATTTTTAATTGGCGAAGTCATGAGAATCACATTTTCCTTACATAAATGCATTAGAGGAGAACATAGTCTCCTTCCTCCTAATGCCTACCTTCCCCTAACTTAATAGAAACCCAAGATGTATAGGTGATAAATGCATATTTATCCATTTTATTTACATCTTTTAGATCATTCCTTTGAAGAATTTTGTTGATTATTCCCAAGTTTTAGAGTTTATTGTCTGAGTTTATCTTTTCTCTCATTAATTGGAGTTTTTACTAGATTTTCTTTGATTTTTATAAGAAAATGTCCCAGTCACTTTGAAGACCAAGAAGACCCAAGAATCAAAGGCTTAAAATGCATATTTAGCCTCCCAAATTTTCCATTCAATCATATTACATCGTAGTTGATCGACTCGCATGCAAGAGTTGGCCAAGTCCAACAACTCCAATCCATTCACTAGAATTCGAAATGATCATTTCACTAGTAAGATTTAGTCAAAGTTAGAATCGAGAAAGCTCACTAATATAGACCAACCGACCGACTGGCATTCCAATCAATTGACTCACCAACAAGACTCAATCAAACTCCAAATTGAGAAGGCCCATCATTGCAGTCAAACCTACCTTCGGGTCAAAGAAAGCATTTCATCCAGTTGACTGACTGGCGTCACAGACCAAGTCTTCCCAACCGTTTCCAGCAGAAAGTTTTAGGGTTTCAACCCCCATTTCCTTCCTACAAAAGGAGGGGGAGACCAAGCCCAAGAGCTACCTTTTACATCTCATATTCCATCACCCAGAGCCTCATCTGGGCCAGTTACTTTGTGTTTATGATCACTCATGTCTATGTAGTATCTCTTTTACAGGGACATGGGAAGTATCCCCATGAGCTTGTAACTTGTCTTAGCTAACTTTGATTCCATTAAATAAGTAAAACATGTTTCTTTAGTCATTTAGAACTATGAATTATGAACTGATAATTTGTTCTTCATGAGTTTTATGATCTACAATGATGAGACCCCATACTTATGTATCAAAACATCAAATGAGACTCACAAGTTCCCTGATGAGACCTTAGACAAAACTTGTTGGGTGATTGAACCATGACCCGCAGGTCCAGAGACCCCATGTCTGTGGGTAGCTTGATCCATGAGATATGTTTCTAAAAGGATCATATCTACATGATCCTAATCTAATATTTATTTAAAAAGGAGATAAATTACTAAGTCAACTATGAAGGTTTGTGGTGGTAAAACCCGGACTTCCAACAATCTCAGTAACTAAATTTGTCCTTGATTAGTTTCTTTCACTTCTACAAGTTTACTTTCTTATTTTAGTTATAAATATCTTGATAATCTTGTTTACTTACACAAATTTAATTTCTTATTTTAGTTTAATCACTTTTCTAAAAAATTTGGTACCGTTGTTAGGGACGACATAGTTTTATTTCAAACCACATTTCTTTAAACTATTACGATGTTTTCTTTCTAGTTTGTTTTGTAATATTTTAGTTTTGTTTTACAATTTTAGTTTTGTTCCATAATTTTGTTTTTAATTTAGATGTTTGTTTTCTTTCTATCTTAGATTTTTGCAAATTATCTATTTATTCCTTTATAATTTTTTTGTATCATCATTTTAAATGGAGTTTCTGGTATCATAAAATGTATAATGTGAGAGGTTTGACTCCTTCTATCATAATGTATGCGGGTGCCCTGAGATGACTCCACACGATACAACAAGCAGATGTTCTACCTCAATCATAATAATATACCCCTTAATGAGATATATGGTGCAAGTTATAATCCACATGTTTAGAAGCTATTATGAGAAAACATGCTACACATATCACTATCCTGATGAGGAGGGTTATGCCCATCAATATTATGGTGGTTATGGTAAATAACCTTATCATGAAAACCAATATTCATCTAAATAAGAAAAGATTGGTGCCCTAAATATGATGATAATTGGGTTGATAGCCCATAGCAAACAAAGTGAGGCACTATTATCTCAATGAAGGTACAAATCTCCCTCCCAACACACCACTTTAGGTCCATACAAAGAGCTCCCTGAGGAACTTAGAGAAGCCAAGGATGATTTTTTTATGATAATTATGATGATGACACCATCCTCATGTCAACTATGCCAAATTTGGTAGAATTGGAACATGAGTTCCATCCATCATATGATGAGCATCCGAACTCTCTGGTAGAGGCCTTATTACTACAGTATGAAAAGTCACTACAAGAGAGCCATGAGTGTATGGCTACGAAACCTGAAGCTCCACCAACCACCCCTGTTGTATACATTCATCCAAGCATTATCAATAACCAACCAACTTTAGTTGAGCCTATCCTAGATAATGTACTATCACCCTCCCATGATAAATTTTTGCATTTTTTTGAAGAAAGGACTTCTCATCAAGACCCCTATATTCTACCTCAACTACCCTTTGTTCCATATTAGTTTGAACCCAATGAGTTGATTCCACCTCTGTAAGAAGTCTACATTCCTCCACTATTTTGATTATGACGTCGTTCCTTCTGAGCCCATTGAGTTGGGAACATGCTTCATGAATGAATTAGATAAAAACTTAGACACAGTGAAGGATCTCGATGCCTCCATTAATCTTAATATTAGTGAGGTGATAGATGAGGAGGATGCACATACGCATAAAAAGTTGTACGAGGTTGATAAGATTGTTTGTTCCATATCAACATCATGTCTACTACATGTAGGTATAGGTGACGAGGAGAAATCTGATCTAGATCCTCAACCTGATCTTGAACTATCAACATTACATGTGGAAGACCCTTCACTTACTAACCAAGCCATAATAAAAGGTAGTTCACCCCTAGCATTCACATTTCAGCAGATTGGAGGCCATTAGACGGGGACTACTCCTACATTGCAACATTTGTTCCCGCTACCACACTTTCTCCACTGATGGAGGATTTCTTGTGGATACTATTGGATGGGATGCGGGGTGAATGTAACATTATTTCAAGAATCCAGACAGACTCTTTTAGCTTCTACGACCACCTGGTCACTGGGTACACCTTGTATCTTCACAGTTTAAGGCTCAAGTGCGCATCAACATTCCCTTCAGTTGGTCATTTCTTGAGCTACTAGGGCTTCTTGACGATCTCAGAGAAATTTTTCCCTCCATTATGGATTCAAGTTTTTCTCAAGACAAGAAAAATTTTAAGTTCTAGGTGGAGGTGGGAGGTACGTACTCATTCTACCCACTCTATCTTCCCTTTTTAGCAATTTTCATTATGTTATGTTGTTTAGCTTTAAAATTTCCCTTTCTCACTTAGTTTTTGGACTTCATGTAGTCAACCATTTATGCATGTTAATCAATAACCCCCTCAAATATGTGAATTTTGCTACAACATTTCATAAACTTCCCTTACTAGAAATCATCTGGTCTTTTATGACCTTTAATAGCACTACCCCTTGGAAAAGTTGGCAAGCTGTAATGGATAGATATGAATCAAATATAATGTGTTTGTATTTAGAATTTGCAAATAGCTTGAAAAGTTTCCTGAGTTCCCCAAGTTACAAAGATAAATGAAATGATGCCTCAATAATCCCAATGCTCTAATTCCAAAATACAAGCTATAGAAGTCCAACCTATTTTACATTCTTCCATAACCTTCTTACCCCTCCATTTGCCAAAGAAAATGATCAAAAACCAAAAATGTGATGAGATCCATGTTTGGGGTGGCACACCCTTTCTCCCTCTACACTTCTTCCATATCCCTCATAAAGTTAACGGGGGCGTACCGCCAGAAAAAAATGCCAAAGTGCACATAAAAATGCAATCAATGTAATTGCAACAAATAAATAAAAAGATCTCATGTCAAATAGAGGAGAGATTTCCTTCTTCCATATCTTCATCTAATCCACTTTTCTATCGATGGGAATCTACATAACCCCAAGCCATAAAATCCATGAACCCTATTTTGTGTATATTTTGTATGAGTCTGCAGTAGTACCAAAGGTAAAAGAGATATGGGGTTCTATTTATTTGCGGGTCTTCAAATGGAAACAAGTCATGAGTAATTTCGAGTAGGCAATTAGAAAATTGTGTTCCATGGTTTCATAAAGTCAGGGTCGCTTGGCCATGAAAGGTGGTAAGTATTCAAGGAATGCTAGGTAAGAGAGGAGGACATGTTGAGAGTATTATTTGATACTATTTATGATTCAATGTTGCTTAAGGACGAGCAACATTGAAGTTCCATGTATTTGATAAATGTATATTTATCCATTTTATTTGCATATTTATATCATTCCTTAGAAGCATTTTGTTGATTATATCCTAGTTTTAGAGTTAATTAACTTAGTTTAAATTTTCTCTAGCTAATTGAAGTTTTTACTAGATTTGCTTGAATTTTTACAGAAAAATGGCCCAATCACTTCAAAGCCCAAAAAAGACCCAAGAACTAGAGGCTTCAATTGCATATTCATCCTCCTAGATTTTTTAGTTGATCTACTAACATCCTCACTGATCAACTCACTCAAGAACTGGTCAAGTCCAAAAACTCCAACTAAACAACTAGAATTCTAGTCAATTGATTCGTTAGTAAGACTCAATCAAAGTTAGAATTGAGAAAGAACATTAATACATATTAATTGATCGACTGAAATTCCAGTAAATCGATTCACCAACAAGACTCAGTCACACTTCAAATCAATAAGGCCCATTATTGCAGTCAACCCCGCCTTCGGGTCAAAGAAAACATTTAAGCCAGTCAAGTAAATGGGCTTCCAGTCAACCGACCGGTGTCACGGACCAAGTTTTCCTAGATGCCACCAAGAATAGTTTTTAGGGTTTTAGCCCCCATTTCCCGCCTATAAAAGGAGGGGAAGACCATGAATAATAGCTATCTTTTACATCTCATATTCCATCACCCTAGAGCCTCCTCTGGGTCTGCTCCTTGGTGTTTAAGCTTATCATGTTTGAGTTGTCCTCCTTTTACCGGAACATGGGGAGTACCACCATGAGCCCATAACTTGACTTAGATAACTTTAATTCCATTAAATAAATAAAAGACGTGTCTTCATTAATTTAAAATCATTAATTATGAAACGATCATTTGTTCTTCATCATTGTTATGACCCATAAAGATGAGAGTCTAGACTTATGGAGCAAAACATAGAATAAGACTCACATATTCAGTGATGAGACCCCAAAAGAAACTTGTTGGATGATTAAACCGTGATCCATAGTTGCTAAGACCCCGAGTCTGTGGGTAGCTTGATCCATGAGATCTATTTTTGAAAGGACCAAATCTACACGATCCTAATCTAATGTTTATTTGAAAAGAAATTAAATTTGCTAAGATAACTACAAAGGCTTGTGGCGATGAAACCTAGACTTTGAACAATCTCATTAATTGAAATTAATCCTTGACCAATTGCATTCACTTCTGCAAGTTTACTTTCCTATTTTAGTTTTAAATTTCTAGATAATTTAGTTTATTTCTATAAATTTACTTTCTTGTTTTAGTTTAATCACTCTCTTCAAATTTGGAATTTAAATATTGTTCATTGCAACATGTTTAAATTAACTCTCCAAAATGCTGTTCCATTGGACCGATACCAGGCTATACTAAAATCAATTTCCTTGTTTGAATTAACTCTCCAAAATGCTGTGCCATTGGACCGATACCATGCTATACTAAAATCAATTTCCTTGTTTACATGTAAATTGATACCCGTTAAAAGGATAATCTCTAGGGATAAGTTTCCCTAGTGATATTTGTTGTGAAAGTGAGTGTATTTTTTGTGTAAGAGATGGAACATCAATAGGTTCCTACACATGATTTGTCCTAGGGAAACAAAACCACAAACTCTTTGATGAGGTTAGAAACAAGGAAGTAGAAAATCTCACAAGAAACCTCTAATATTTGGAAATGAGTTTCTCATTTTGCTCAACCTAGAAGCAACATAGATTTTCTCGATACTAGTGAAGAATCTATAGATTTGATCCCTTAATCATGCCCATGTTCTACACTCCCTACAATCTGATGTGTCCTTCCCGCTGTTCAACTATGCTTGGTCACAAACCTACAACTTGGTGCACACCTGCAACCACTACGGACCTGTGATGCAAATCTACAGTCTGTGACACCACTCCTCCTACTACCCATAATGGTCAATTGAACAACCACCCAATCTGGACAAGTTCTATTTATCCCTCAAGTAAGAACAAACTCCATGACCCTGAAGTGTGATCCTTGAGGAAGCCTTGAGTAGGGCCATTGAATTACTTAGTCTGCAACCTATGATCGACACCAACCTAAAGCAACATCTTGACAAATCGAAGGAGTCATCAGTGCCTCCAGATTGTCTACAATCTCAGTGTGAGCATCTACCATATCTCCTTGAAACCCACCATAGTAAGAATGATGCCTTGAATCCAAACCCCACCTACAATCTACCGTTGATGCATCTTGTTCTTGGATGTCGAACTATTTGGAAGAAGTTAAACCCTAGAAATTTTGAAACTTGTAGAATATCCTAGACACCACAAAACCTCTTCTACCAGCTATATGGAAGAGCATAAACCCTATGCTTGTACCATGACCCAAGAGGGAAATACACCTAAACCTCGACCTTTAAATAAAATCTAAGCGTAATATCTTCAATCAAAGATCCAACTTGACATGCAAACTAATCATCAAGGGTTAGTTGTATCAATGGTGCGTAACTTGATTATTTTGAGTAGTCAAACTTGATTAAGTCTCTATATAATTCTATTGTTGTATATATAATATTTATATTGGTGGTATACTAAAATCAACACTATGTTTGTATGGTCTTTAATTCATGGTCCTAATACTTATCTTACATAATATATTATAGAATATGTAGGAGAGCCTAAGTGCTCAACCTAACCATTATGATAAAATAAGCCTTTTATATTAAACCAATTATAGTAGTATGCACTAGGTTTTTTTACACAAATACATAACCACTTACATTAAAAAGTTGCAAACAATATAATATGATAAGGACTCATTCTTGTTTGCCCAATACATACATGCTATAGATATTTTGAGAAAGCATGATGAAACAATGAAATATTTCAGTACATTATCCTATTTTAATCATATATATTTTTAGAAGAGAAATATGTCTATAGGATAAAGATTTTAATTATGAATATGAATAATCTCGAAAACAACTTTAGAGAACACTATATTCCAAACTATGCATAAAATTGTTTCATTGTATACATGTAAACAAATACTAAATATATATACATAAATATGTATATAATTAGTGGTATATGGATTAGTATTCATACATTTATGGAAGTATTCTCATACATTAGAGATGTATATATGTTTAGTGTTAAAAATACTATATCAGTTTAGAAAGTATGCTTAGTCAACTAATCATGAGTGCAAGTATAAGACCTACCTTGAACCCTAGGTAAACACATTTGTCATATGATTAAAATTAGGAGGTTATGATCATATATGACTTAATTAACAACTTGGAAATGATTATAATGGGAAAAATAAGAGATGAATATACTCCCAGATAGAAAACCATAACATTAGTAATGAATTTGAACAAACATTGAATTCCAAGCCAATTATAATAAGTTTGTTCTACTTTGTAGGATACTTCATCAATTCATGGAGAAAATCATATCCCATCTTGTGCAAACCTGGAACTCTTACTTGATATAGAGGTACTAGATTCTTGAAACTATTATTTAACTATTTTACCTTCTTGAATTTCACTTATAGAATTTTGCAAAATTGGTGAACTAATTTGTTATTATCCTTGTCCCTCCTCTTGAAGGTCACCACATCTAGATTAAATGCTAAACATTGTTGAATGATGGAAATAGTAGTTGATTTTGACACGTGACACAAAAAATTGAATATTGGCTAAGAGATTTGGCTCACTAGATTAGGTGGATGATATCCCCCAACCCTACACAATGGATAATGAACAATTAGAGGTCCCCCAATAGTTACCCCCAAAGACAAAAGTGTTGTTCTCTCATAGAGGGGATTAAAATTGGAAAATTCTTGGTAAAGAAAAATATATTAGATTTCTTGTTCTAATTGATAAATTGAGTAACTTGATATCTTTTTATTAGTTTTGAGAATCTCTTTATTGTTTCTAGTTTGCACTTTGAATTGTGTTCCCAGAGTGGTAACCAAATCATCTTCTTATTATAACCATAGGTTACTAAAAATTCTTCTATATTTGATTTCATAAATCTTTGTTTCTAAACAACTAAATATACGGATTTAGTACCGGCCTTGCTGACCCATCTTCCCTTGTTGTCCATGTGTGGTTTTACTCCCTCTGGGAATTCAAGGACATGTGATACAAAGAAGACCTAAAAGAGACATGCAAGAGATGTTCTCTGTTGAAGAGTAGATTGGACTCATGCCTATTTTTTGTAGTTCTAATGTAAGCCTCCATGGTTCTAATGCAAGGCATGAATTTCATTGTTTTTAGTATTTTTGGATATAATTGTGTAAATATATGATCATAAAGGTTGGGTCCTTACATTATTACTTAATTAATTATTTTCCTAAATGGTTTTCATATTAAATAGGAAAGTGTCTCTTGTGTACACTAGGAATACATGTTTGCCCATATAAGGGAAGTGTTAGTGAGACATAGGTTATCTCTGGTGCTACAACAATATCTTAGGTGATATAAGTCAACACAAACTAAGAACAATTGATCTAGTGGTTTCCCTAGCCATCACCCGCTGCCTTGCATCTGTTGGTGGCTATCCCTACCTAGGTTGTTTCCAGTGAAGATCTCCTCTTGTGCAAGCATAATGACTCCTCTCTGGATCTATTCTCTTTCTAAAGGCACAAACTATAGGGTGGTGTTACCTAATGTTCACTGAGCCACACTCATATAGCTTTCAACATCTTCCACACGTGCACTGGACGTGAACATGCAACACGTTTGTGATCCCTGAACAATTGGAAGCACATCACACTTCTCATGTGTAGTAGAGTGTTGATTTCTCTAGACATAAAATGCATCTTCAAATGGCAGGATATCTAGTTTTCTTGATCTGACTCCATTTATTTGTTCTCCTGATCTGTTTATTGTTGATTTTTTTTGGATCCATTAATTCGCCTATAAAACCATGTTAATTAATTTACATGTGTACTATTGTTTGTAATGACAAAATAATTTCAAACAACCTTATAGATATCATTATTGTTGTTGTTTATCAACATGGTTGTCCATGGTTCAGTCTATCCTAAGTTTGACAAGTACGGTATGCTAGATAATTTTACTAGTGCAACTTTAAATATTGTTAGATGTGTACAAAATATGTCTTACTATGCTGGGGTTAGTTGACTATATTGAAAAGGGTTTCCCTGTACTGGATGCAAGTGAGCCTAAGAGTGTTGAAAACAAAGAACAAAATTTGTTGGAGTTGTGGATAGGTTGGCCACTAGAAAAAATATTGTCATTTAAAGAAAGACAAGAAGGCTGACACTTTACGATTGAGGAGGTAGTGGCCATCATGATGACTACATCCTTGAACCTCAAATATGGGTACATTTCTATAAAATCTGATATCCATTCCATTTTGAACTTCTTTATTGGTTCAAAGACACTGATCTTAATGTACATATCTGTGTTAATAAGTCTATGTCTGTGTCTTGTTGGGCCTCTCAAGAAAGATCCATGACTTTGGGAGACTCAATTTCTATAGAAGTCAAAGCCAAGGGTTGGGTGAACCTATAGTTTCCTTCGGGAAAGATTCTGATATTTCAAAGAGTCAGACACATTCCATCTATTGGGAACACTATCATTAGTAGTGCAATCTTAGTTACCGATGGTTTTAAATTAAACTTCAAATGCAATAAATCTATTATAACTCGTGTTCACAGTTTATTCTTTGACATGGGGTACTTATATGATTTAGAAAATCTTTGTAAGATTCATATTGACTCGGAAAATTCTACTCTTAATTTGGTTAAAAATTCTTTTTGCTTAACCTTTGTTTTATCTGATGCACAACATGCACGTTTGGGACATATAAATTTTTGTTCAATGAAGCATATGATGAATGTAGATAATCCATAAATTTGTCATCGACTGAAGTAGATGTGATATATATGTTCAAGATAAATTTCCTAAAAAGCTTTCCATTACGTGTATAGAAATTCCAAAATTCTTGCTTTAGTGCATATTAATATCAAGTTCAATGGGATTACAACTAGGTTATAAACATTATTTACAACTTTCATTGATAATGCTAGTAATTAGTGCTATGCTTGCTTAATTAAAAGTATAGATTATGCATTAGAAAAATTCAAAATATTTATGCAAGAAGCAAAAACACATACTTGTAAGATACATAAAATACTAAGGTCTGATAGGGGAGGAAAGTGTACCTCTAATATGTTTTTTTTCCAATTCCAAGATAGCACATGAGATTATTACTCCTTATTCACCACAAGACAATGTTGAAAGGAAAAACTAAACCATAATAGACATAGTAGATACTTGTCTCCAAATCTCCAGACTACCCAACTTTGTGTGTGTGTGTGTGTGTTGTGTGATCTTTGAATACAACTTGTCATATTTTGAATAGAGTTCCCTAAAAGAAAAAGTAAATTTGCCTACTCGAGTTATAGAAATGATCTACTCTTAAATATCTTTAAGTGTGGGGTGTTGGTGCGCTCCCGCCAATGGCGTTACACACTACTCAATTGAGACTTGAATAGATGCAACTCTGCGGACAGAAGCACACTATGGATTCACTTTTGAATTTAAAATAACCTACACTTAATACACTCACAAATATCAAAATACTACACCCGCAAGCGCATGGGGTCATGTCGTAGTATAGGAGGGTGGCAAGTATAGGGTTGATCCACAAGGAGAAAAGGGGGCACTAGAGCTAGGTTAGTTTTTGGTTCTAGGTTCCTACTGTGAAGACAAGGGTTAGGGGTTTAAAGGTTGATTGTATTGTTAAACTAAGTTGAGAAAGAAAGCAAGTAAAGGAAAGCAAACAAGATTAAAACCTAAGTTAACCCTAAACAATTAATTCTAATGAGCAAGAAAAGACAATGCAAGGTAAGAAAAGAACAATCTACACTAAGGCAAGAAAGGAAAGGTCTACACTACACTAAACTAGCAAACATGGCAAAAGAGAAATTAAGGATCTAAACAACAAGAACAAAGCAAGAACAAGGAAAGAAGCTAACCAAACAAGTAAAGAGCTAACGAATTTAACACTATATAAGCAAGAAGGCAATTAGGATTTTAAAGAAATAAAGGGAAATGTAGGCTGTTTAGGGGATGTACTTATCAATTCAGTTGGGGGTGACATATGAACATTATGATTCCATTTAGATTATCAAACCAAACAACAAGTTAGGGTCTAATGAATTATCCTAAACTACTAACTGGCCATGGATATGATAGGCTGTATATAGGGGAAGTAGTCATTAACACTCCCTACTACCCTTGCGAGTCTCAATTGGGTTAGGGCTTGGGTGTAATTCAATTAGAGTAAAAAAAATTCTAGGTTTCTAGGTAAGATGATCTTAGGATGATTAGGGGCTGAGATTTGTAATGGGAGTGGAAGTGAGATTTTAGGCTTCCTATTGATAACATCTCATTTTATGCACTTTTTGCATATGTTTTATGCATCTCCTAACATACCTTTTATAGACTTTTCCTACTTATTTTAGTACTTTCTGCCAAAAATCGCAATTGCAAACATCTTTCACCTCTATAGGGTCATGCCAAGGCATGGTCGCGGTTAACACCTCGAACACGACTACATCATCCACTAAGGACCCTACCATGGTTGATGCCCCTTTATCACAATCTCTACTCCCCACAACCAAGGTCCTACCATGATCGAAATTTCCCCTCAGTCGTGACCTACACCTGCACACCACAATGACTAGGGGAGTCTTGACTGAGATCAAGCCACAACCTAGGTCATGCCTCGATCATGGCTTACATCCAAGTCACGACGGACACCCTACTGTGACCGTGACCCAGATGGTTAAGTTGGTGGGAGAAACCTATAAATAGACCACCCACCTCGACTTGTCACATCACCAGATCATCAAGGACCACAAAGTGCTGCCAAATTCCACAGTCACTCACATCCATACTATCAGTCTTAGATCTCTAAAGGTGGAAGTTGGAGGAGAGAGAAGATTGACCGCCCTTTTTATCAAAGGAAGGAGACACCTCTGCATCGCCCATTATAGATCTAGATTTGAAGAAGTATAGTGGTGTATCACCATCTTCTCTCTCTATCTAGATCTACCATCTTCATCACATTGTACTTCCCCCCTCTTCGTGGTAGTTGATGTATCTATCATTTTGTAATGCCGTTATGCTGCCTATCAACATGTGTGGCTAAACATCTAACTTGGGTTGGGAGTAGCCACTAAGGCTCTCCCACCATGTATATTCTTTCTCCCCTTTTAATATATATGCTCTTATCAAGATTATCTCCATACGCTTGTTCTTAATGTTTCACTTGTATGCTTAGCTACCATCTTGTGATGTTTGATTGTTGGTACCTCGAAAGAGTAGTACTTTCCTTATCTAGAGTTATGGAGTAGTATGAATGCATGAAAGTGTTGGAATGCAAAATATAACAGTTATATGGTTTGTTTTATGGTTGTTGGGTTGTTATCTTGAGAGACAGGCCACCTTAGAGCCTAGATCTATCCTCATCTCGAGAGAGGAGGGAATATCCATTTTGATGACCGCTTGTAATCTTGATAGGGGTATACAAAGGGGTGAGAGTTTTACATGTTGGCGAGAGACCTTAGTAGGTGAAACCTGACCCAAGTTTCCTTCCATATCTTTGTTTCCTACCACTCATAATCAATTTTCTCTTGTTATTATTATTTTCCTTTTCCTTTCTTTGTTTTGAATAGAGTACCTTTGTTCCTTAGGCAACGACCTTTTTAACCCATCTATTTGTTCAGAGTGTATGAGTGTGAGACTCTGAGTGCTGAACACATACTGACCTTATCCCTATGGTTCGACCCCGATTACTATACCAGACCCCGTATAATAGTTGCGGGGGCTTGAGTGTCAGGTTATAATCTTAAAAGTCCGACTACTCTAGATCCGCTCAAAAGAATATACTGGATATACCCACATCGGTCACCCACATTCTAACCTTGAGAAAGCTCCATGCTAAACACACCAATTTCATCTAAACTATCTAATTAGATATCTCAACTAGGGCTATAAGAATTTATTAAGATGTAGGAGGATGGGTAGCTAGCTAGGGATCCAAGAATTGGACCGAGGAGTAATCCCAAAATTCACACATATAATCAATTTCCCTAAATTCCCAATTATTTTCAAGCACAAACCAACAAGCAATTTATGGAGAGTGCGATAGAAATAGAACATAATCATTAGCAAATGGAATTACAAAGTTTACATATCATTGCCCCCAACATGGTATCAAAGTAACATTTTACACCCCAAACAGCCCACCCAAGGGCCTATCTACTCATAATAATGCAAAATACAAAAAGAAGGGAGAAAGAGATAGAAGAAGCCATGGATCTCAGTGTACACTACTACAGAAGTGCCTTTTAGTGTCGGTTGTTTAACCCCCTTTGGCGTCGGTTTCTGAACGACGCCTATGTGGGCGCCGCTAAAAGGTTGGACACTTCAGCGTCGGTTAAAAAACCGACGCCTATTTAACATAAAGGCGTCGGTTTATTATAAAACACCGACGCCAAAAGGGTTCGCGCCACAGAAAACAACGTCATCTAGGACGCTTTATGCGTCGGTTATATACTAAACAACCGACGCAGAAAAGTGTCCTAGATGACTCCCATTTCTTGTAGCGCGAACACTTTTGGCGTCGGTGTTCAACAAAACACCGACGCTGTAAGTCTGTGCTGACGGTTATCAGTAAATAACCGACGCCTATATCTATTTTTTTTTATAAATCTGTTTGCAGGCCTGCTGTGGCTGGTCAGCAGGATGAGAACCTGCAGTTCAGTTTTTTGAACTGCAGGTTTACGACATCCATTGATATCAGCCTACAAACAGGCCACAAACCTGCAAAATTAACATAAAAAGATTCACACAAGTAGATACATTCAGACATCAATTCAATTGTCACGTTCACACATATAGAATCATTCAAATACATGTTTTAACATTCAGAAACATTTATTTACAAAGTATCATTCATCATCACTATCAACATCCCAATTATATCTTACAGTTGCCACTGTTTGTACAGCTATTGCCCATTCTTCTCTTACTTCATTTAATGATTCCCTCGTATATGGAGCATGTACATTTTTTAAGCGTTTGCCTATAGTGTGGTCAGTTTTAAACACCTGCAAAGAGAATGATGTATATATATAAGTAATAATATAAAAATAAGATTGATATATTTCATACTAACTAATGAGACTATATATAATACCTCATGTATGGTATCGATGTCCAATGCGGCATGTTTGATAATCATCTGCATAAATCACATCACATAGTATGCGCATGCCCAGCCATTGTCTTGTGTAGCGCACTATAAATTGAAACATACAAATTAATACAACTAAGCACAATTCACATCAATAATATATACATTGGAGTCGGGGAGTCGGGAACTTACTTTTACGTTCTCCCAAGACAATGGCTGGTTCTTTTTCCTTGGGACCTTTCCTCCAGCATTTTTGAATGCATCTAAACCCCTACATGTTAATATAACACACTAAGTTGCATAAGTAAATAGTAATGTAATAAAAGATGTTAACGGATATAAAAAACGAAATATTTCTCACCAGAATAATGCCATTCTCATTACGTGTCCAATTTTAGTGTTTAATGTACTTCCTGCGGGATCTAGATAATAAACAGTGAACGTCCCGGGGACAATAACTAGTAACTCCCAATGTCTACCACTAGAGGTAAAAAGTTAACAATTAATAACTCAAAATGCAAAATAATAATGGAATTTTCTTAAGTCCAAATTATAAATAAAGCAAACTTACTTGACATTGAATGGAGCTATTATTATCGTCTTCATTTGATGACCAAAAATTGTAAAAGCATCTATACAGTATTGTTGAACACTATCATGGTATTTAGCTACCATACTAATCAATGATGGAATCAAAAATCCCACATGATCATATGCAAATTGTTTGCAATGATCTTCGATTAAGTAGCTGCAAAACATATAGACGTATGCATTAATATATAAGAAACTAGATCACCGGATCTTACACAAGGTATATGGATGTATAAACAAGATCTCACCTTATCCATGTCTCTATCATTGATGTATTCAACCAATCATACATAAACAGCTCAATAATATCTTGTATAAATAAAGAGCTGTCATATGATTGACCTGCATAATCTGCATCTAAAGAAACAATTATAGGGCAAAGTATATTATGTGCCCGTAGCCAACATGCCATTCCCCTACAAGCAGGACCTAACGGGTATTGTAGGTCAGTTGGAACCCAAGTTGGTAATGCGGGAATTGGAGGTGGAGGCCTAGGTGTTCCTGGTGTCTTCTTTTTAACCTGTATATATAATTTCAGATCAGTTGACATCATATATACACATTAACAGTCTAAATCAATGTAAATTTATCTTACAATTTCAGTCGTGTAGAGGACATCTGCTTTGGGCCACAATATGACCCCGCTTTCTACCTCACCAAGTGTATCAATATCTGGGTGGGCATATGGCAACTCAACTTCCCTCCAATCAGGTAATACATGTATCGGGCTCACACGAATGTAGCCCTGCGGCATTGGAGTCCCATGAAACATTGCCCCAGGAAGGGACTGGTAAGCTTGCGCCTCTGCAACAACATAGTTTTCCATTCTTAAGCGGCATGGCTTCAATGCCTACAAATTTACGTAAAGAATGTTATACATATATACATATCATCTTGAAAACATATCATCTTGAAAAGACTAGCTACAATGTCATAAACAATACTTACAGCAGACGTGTTAGGCGATGGGTCTCCAGGATTACTTGCAGTCTGTGCACCAGGAGAAGAGTGGGTCGGCATAGGCTGATTGGAAGCCTGAGATGCCTGCCACCGCAGCAATTCTTCCTTGACCTTCTCAGCAACCACATCGTTGAGCTTCTTAGCAACTATATCCTCGACTCTCTTATTCTCCTATACATGGATAAAACAAATATTAGCTTTTTATTAATGAATTTCCTTTTGCAGTAACATTATAAAAATAGAATATGTTACCTCTTCTTGAGAAAGTCCCGCTCTGGGTTTGCGCTGGGATGGCCCAAAGAATGCTTTGATGCCCACACCAGCGCTGACACCTCTAACACGTCCAGGATGCTCTGGGTTACCCAGAGCAACTGTCAATTCATCCCTTGTGCCCTGAGGGATGAACGTGCCTTGTTTTCTCTGCTCGTGCAGCTCCCGCTAATCACCATAAACAAAAATTGGTAAGTTAACACCACAAATAATCAATATTCAAATGATTGCTCTAAGAGTTGTATTTTACCATTTTTGCAGCCGCCTCAGCAGTTTCGGGCTTCTTTATTTCACCCTTCTTGTTTTTCCTGCCAGCTATCCAGATATCATGGCGAGGGAAGGGTGTGGCCGCAGACTCCTGAGTAGTCGCAGACTCCTGAGTAGCCGCAGACTCCGCCTGTAGTCTTTGGCGAACGCTTGCATAGCCTTTTGGACCCATAGTATGGTCATGTACATTCAGTGCACGCCTTGCTTTTTGTGCGTCACTGAGGGCCTAGTTAGTATGCACATTTATAATTAGGTTAGTAGCACTAAATGTTAATCTTGAATAGGTGAATACAATGTATATTAATTAAAATGGGAGTGATGCCTAATACCTTGAATTCTTCAGATTTTCTTGAAGCAACAAAATTGTCCCAATCTTCTTTGTCCAAGAAGTTCCATTGTTCAAGGGCTGACTTCTTCTTCTTATCACCCTGTCTTATGTATTTTCTGTTCAGATTTGTCCTGTAATTCCTAAGCATCTTTCCAGCGCGTTGCATCACACTTTTACGATGCAACATCTCATCCAATGCAAACATATTCTGTAAAATAGAAATGTTATTAACTAGTACCAAAAATATAATTGCAAATAATAGAATTTGTAATCTACAAAATAGAATTGCATATAATAATAACTCACGCATAAATCTTTCCATATCAAGTCTTTCTTCGCTTGAGGAACTTTATGCCAATTATCATATTTAACACCACAATGGCTTCGAGTGACAACCCCAAGATAGTTTATAAAATTATTGCGGTTCACTCCAATTGCATTCCCTCCATTATCAAACTCCACAACCAATTTGGATCCACTGCCACTCAGCGCAAGTAACTTTTTCAACAGAGTGATACCCCTTTTCTTGTTAAGTTTTTGTTGCTGCGCATCAAGTTGCTCAATTGCTTCAGTGGGTAGCTGTGCATCATCAACCTAAAATTTGACAAAAATAAACACACCGAATTAAGCCAATATAGAAATACAGGATATATGACATAACTAGAAGATAATGAATTTTATAGAAATACGGGATATGTTTTTAGAACTTATGTTGGTATCCTCGTCATGCTCGTCATGGACAGCATGCTCATCATGGACTTCATGCTCATCATGGACATCATTCTCATCATGGTGAGCCATCTGAAAATTTCATTAAAAAGGAAAACATTTAGCATTTGTATCAACTAGAATAAGGAAAACATTTAGCATTTGTATAAACATACATGTCTCTAAAATTGTGATCTTTTATCAATTAGCAATCCTTCAATGTACAAGTAATATAAAAAACAATGATTGTTCACATTCTAGGCCAACAAACACATGTGATGTCATTCTTATATATAATAAATGTGTACCACCTATCCCATCCTTGAACACCTAATCTCACTAGTAAGTGTATAATGTGTATTGGGTTTTCAAGAAAATTTCGGCAGCATTTCCCCGCTGTTCTCTAAGTACATATGTACTTAGAGAACAAACGGGGAAATGCTACCAAAATTTTCTCAAAAACTCAATACACATTATACACTTACATCCTAAGTGATATTAGGTGTTCAAGAACAGTCCCAAACCGGGGACTATCCAAGATTTACTCCTAATGAGTAAATCTTGGACGGGTTTCTAGGCCAACAAACACAATAATAGATATCTACAATGAAGCTAGACTCCATACAAACAGTATATAATTTAGTGATTGTTCATTCTAATTTATATCAATGTACAAGTAATATAAAAAACAATGATTGTTCACATTCTAGGCCAACAAACACATGTGATGTCATTCTTATATATAATAAATGTGTACCACCTATCCCATCCTTGAACACCTAATCTCACTAGTAAGTGTATAATGTGTATTGGATTTTCAAGAAAATTTCGGCAGCATTTCCCCGCTGTTCTCTAAGTACATATGTACTTAGAGAACAAACGGGGAAATGCTACCAAAATTTTCTCGAAAACTCAATACACATTATACACTTACATCCTAAGTGAGATTAGGTGTTCAAGAACAGTCCCAAACCGGGGACTATCCAAGATTTACTCCTAATGAGTAAATCTTGGACGGGTTTCTAGGCCAACAAATAATGTGTTGTCATTCTTATACCTAAAATCCTAGTTCTTCAAATTAGGGTGATTATTGATGTCTTTAAAAGCATGATTGGCAATTTAGGGAAAAGTTCATCATTTAAATTCCAAGCATTCATATGAGTGCATTACAGTTCATCATTAAGCAAGAAGGGTGATTAGGATTCTCAATATACTCAACAATAAAATAAGTTAAACATGTGTGCATTACAGTTCATCATTTACATTCCAAACATGTCACATGTATGCATTACAGTTCATCATCAAGATATCTATAACTTACTTAAACATTCAATTATGAAGTAAATATACACTTAATTAAGAATAGCATGACACACAAAGTTGCAGTCAACATCATTATGTTTTGTTCTATCATGGACTATCAGATTGGTATATCACATATGTATCAGTACATTATTAAATAAACACAATCAGTAAATAACTTTTAGCAAAAAATCCACTAGACGTGCAGCCTAGACGTGCCCTGGCGCCGCCCAAGCATCTGCCCAGAGGCCTATCTAGGCAGGGCACCTGGGCTTGGGACCCTAGGCGTGCCCTGGAACCTACTTAGGCGCTGCCTGCGTGAGTTCTAGGTTGGCGGCAGAGAAAAGCAAGGAAGAGGACAAAAAAGGTGGTGAGGGTTTGTGGGTTACCTTGCACGAGGACAGCACGAGTAAAGCTGCTTCTACCGGCGGGGGAGGAGGTGACGACGACAGCACCGTAGCTGCTTCTACTGGCGGCGATGACTAGAGGAGAGCAGGGGCGGTGGGCAACGACCGGCGGCGACGAGCGGACAGCAGCAGTAGTAGGGGCGGCGGAGAAGAAGGGCGCCGGAGAAGAAGGACGCCGGAGATGGGGCGCCGGAGAGAAGCGCCGGAGAGCAGCAGCAGCAGAGAAGCGCCGGAAAGTCGCCGCAACAGGGAAAATCGCCGCAATAGGGTAGCAATGAAACAGAAGAAAGGGGAAGAGTCGGGCGATCGCGGGGGGTTATAAGTTCCCAAATAGCGTCGGTTGTTTACAACCACCGATGCCTAAACATCTTTAGCGTCGGTTGGTTGAAACAACCGACGTCCAATTGGACGATATTTTCATGGAAATTTTTGGCGGGAACCACCTTCAGCGTCGGTTAGAGAGGGATAACTGACGCTGAAAATGACACTATTTTTTTTTATCGAAAAATGGATTTCGCGGGCGACTTTAAGCGTCGGTTGTTTATAAAAAACCGACGCTTAATACAAAGCGGTACTCGTGTCTGGCTGGTCTTCGAATATAGACGTCGGTTTTATTAAACAACCGACGCCTTATATGTTAGGCGTCGGTTTTCCTTAATAACCGACGCCCAGAAAAGCGACACTGAATGCTATTTCTGTAGTAGTGGTAGATGGAGAAATCCTCCACTTCATCTGCTATTGGATGTCCTCCTCTCTCCTCCAAGGTGTTGGGACATGGAATGGTGGTGGAAATGGGTGGAAACAAGAAGAAACAAGGGTTTTGAGGGTGGAAATGGTGAAATGGAGTAAAATGGAGGTGGAAATGGAGTGGAATGGATAAGGGGTGAAAATGGGGAGCTAAGAGGTGGTAGAAGGTAGATAACCTCATACTAGAGCTGACACCTAGGTATATATAGGTGTGGGGGAAGCACTAGGTCAAGTAGGGGTAGTATGGGAAAAACAATGCAAAAGTAGTTGGGTTTTTGTAGGTAGCACAGCCGTGATGGTCACCACGGCTGTGGTAGTGAGGGGTGAGGATGGTTGTGGTGGATGGAAATGGCCGTGGTGAGGAATTGTGAAAAATCATAGGAAATGGGGAATTTTGTACTGAAGGTGGCATGACCGTGGTGGTCACCATGGCCATGGTGGGATAGGGTAGCATGACCATGGTTGCTCAAAATGCACAAGCCATTCTCTGCTCCACGACCATTCTACCTCTTTTGCTACACGGTCGTGCAAGGGGGAACGACCATTCTAGGTAGGTTCACTATGACCATTCTGTGTAGCACGGCCGTGGTGATTCTAGATTTACTTGAGGATGACTATGTTAATTTGCAAGTGTCCTAGCATGACCGCTCTGTGGTACCACGACCGTGCTGGTCTCTGGATCAACACTTTGATTTGATTATTTGGATTTTCTTGGACATCATTGCTTCAATGGATCTTTGGCCACTAGGGGTAGGTTGAGGGAGCATCAAACTTCATTTTGGGTCTCTCTAAGGGTAGAGAAACCCTAGGATCACTCCTTCTCTCTCTTCCATCAAGTGTGGTCCAAATGCCTGAAAAACCTGCAAATAATGTCCATTAGTGTATTTTATACAAATACACATATTCAAGGGAATAACATGTAATGTAACATGTATAAACACGATGGAAATGCAATATGAAAAAGATGAAGCCCTAAAATAGGACTGAATCACCACCCCAAACTTAAAACATACTTGTCCTCAAGTATGCTCCAACTCAATCTCTCTGCTAAATTTTCAAAATTAAGAAATGAAAAATGCAATCTAAAGGATGATTATTTCTGAATGGGATTAATAATGACTAAGTACATGCATTCCACCTCTCTTCTCTCCTGCTTTCAAAAACCAATTATGAAAAAAGCACAAAGCATATGAACTTTAAACATAGTGCATGAAACACACAAGTTATCCATATTTCTTTCATGTAGTTCTGGGTAGACCGTTTCATGATGGCGTTAATCAAGGATGACTAGGAGTGTTGTTTCACCTTCATGCCTTCAACCTTATGTTTCAAATCACACCAAATGACCCACATGGCTGCAGAAAGGGCAAAATGAGCTAGGTTTGATGTTTCCTAGCTCAATGGTTATGAAAATGGAAGAAATGATTGCAATAAGCTTTTGGAGTGCTTTTACACACATATCTTTTCTTTATTTAGATGGTCTTAAACAAGAGCATATTTTTCTTTTTTTTCTTTTTTTTTTTCTTTTTCATTGCCCTTGGATTAAATAGGGCACATGGTGATGAGAGTGAAGCAGTGAGATGTAGATGTGGCAACCCCAAACTTTTGGAGGTGGTCACGGCTGATGTGTGCACTTTGGCATCCTTTCATGAGGCGGATGGGTAAGAAGATGGTGAGTGAAGAGTCAGGTTAAAGAGGGGTCATTGGCATGATTCTCAACATAAGGTCTCCTGCATGAAAATTAATCCAACACTTCATCCAACAATTTCACACCACATGAATGAACAACTTGAAATTAATACTTCTATCAAGTGATATCATAGGCACTAAGCGCTCATAGCTTGCTCGAGTCATAATTCAATCAAATCATTCACAAACATAAGAGAGGTGGTGCACATGTAAAAAGTAAAGAATTGATACCATTTAACAATAAACAATGATAATTCACTTGCATTTGTCAAAGGCCATCATTTTAATCCAAAAAGTAGAGATTGGGTCAAAACACACTTTTAGGCAAGAAATCTCAAATTTGTGAAAAATTGGTTAAAATGGTGCCAAGTTGCCTTCAATCACATCCAAGCCTATATTATTGAACTTCAAGCAGTAAACAAGCAAATCCTAGCTAAAACACACAAAATTACCAAAAATCTACATGATATGCAATGCATAGCAAAAAGAGCACTTTTTTTGAAAATTACGCAAAAATGATAAGAAAGCAAACTTCATGGCATGAGAGTATGCCAGACAAGTAAATTATAAACTAAGAAAGCAAAAGAAAACAAACAAAAGTGATCAGATGAGACAAGAAATCAACAAAATAAGCTGAGAACTGAGGGCTTATCGCCCTACCACCCCAAACTTTTGAATCATACTATCCTCAATATGAAACTAAATTATAGGGTAGAAGTCATGGATGTGGTGATGTGGGATCCTATGGTGGGCCAACCTGTGGAGGTGGGTGCTAGTAGTAATGGCCCCAATAGTCCGCCTATGGAGGCAGGTATGTATCTTGATAACAAAAAAGGGCTCCCTAGAAATCCTCCCCCATTAGGGTTTTTTCTGCATCTGTGCATGCCGAAACTGGTACATGTGGTTGATCCGATGATGCATTTGCTACTGATTTAAGTAGATGTCATGTTGTGTCTTCTGAATCACCTCCAATTGTGCATGGATGAATGACATGTCATATGCATTTGTTGAAGGTGGCTGCACCTCAAAGTCCTCCCCTCTCAATCGTGTGCGGTGTGGCTACTCAAAAATGTGCGGTTGATCTGGGACATTCATCTCTCCTCCTTCTTTAGGTAAGTCCATGTTTGGTGCTCTGAACCCCTCTCTTGGATGCTCCTCCTCATATTGTGCTACCAGCACAAAAAAGTTCTCTGATGGCCCCACATCCATGAGTAGGGGGGTGGCATGGTATGGGTGCTCCAAGGTGATTCCAGGGTACATGAGGTTTAGAACATAAAATATTTTTCTCTCTTTGAGGGATATCATTTTGGGACCTAGCAAGAGAGTTTAGATGAACAGATTTTCTTCCTTCTACCTTGGTAAGCACATCTAGATTGTAGCTCACTGCCTTTGCCATTGTGGTGATAATCCCTCCCATGAAGAATGGATTTGTGCTCTTAGAGGGGATTGTCTTCAAGTGGTCGATCACCATGGCACCTATGTTACAAATCCCGTACTTGCAATTGTGGCCATAACAAACAAATCTTTTTGTGAGCAACACCCTTGATTGTCATAATGGCCATACAAGGTGTTTGCTAGGACCTTTTGTAGATATCTCATGAAGGGGTTGTAAACCTTGATGGTCTTGGATTTTCCTGCAGAAAAAGTAGCTTGACCAGTAATTGCCTTCCACATCTTGGAGTAACCTGCTCTACCACTCTTGTCAAGTTTTCCCTCATTGAAGTTCTCTGTCATTTCTAAATTTGGGGCAAAGATGGCATTTATTTGGGAAGCTTTAAGCATATGTGTTGATCTATTCATCTTGAACCTGATGGCATCTTCTCCTTAGTATTGTACCTTCTCTAAGGTTGCAAAAAATTCATGAGTCATCTCCAAGTAGGTTTCTTCAACCTCGATCAAGATCTTGTATAGCCCACAATGTTGCATTTGACTCTTGAATGTGTAGTTGATCCCTAGAGCTTGCACAATATCCATACATGCATATCTAGTGGGGATCACCCTCCTTGTCTAGCATTTGGGGTGGAGAGGTCTCATCACAATTCTTATTGTTGTTCCCCTTCCGTAGTTGGTTCCCTATGGTTTCTTTCCCACCCATTTCAACATGTCCTCTTCTAGCTTGGACACATAGTCCACTGGTTCATCTTCCATCTCCTCACTTTTGGTATCATCTTCCTCCTCTTCTGAATAAGTGCGTGACCCTAAACTTGTATCTAAGTTCAAGGGCACCCTCTCAAAGCTTGCACTAGGTTGAGCTGATGTAGTGTAATGTCTTGTCAGAGCTAGTCGTGGCGTTAAGCGCGAGGAAGATGCATCATCTGTTTTCTTATCTCTCCTCACGTGAGCTGACACATCAACATTAACTGAGTCCACTATGTTCTCCAACTCTTCTTCTTTCTCCTCCTCCTCCTCCTCCTCTTCGGGGTTGTTGTAGCTTGGATCCAAAGTGTGGCTTCTAGAGGAGGATCGGTGTTGGGAGGCACTCGTCGATGCCAACCATCAGAGGGATTTCGAAATCAAATTTGACAGTGATGAAACACTGCCAGAATATTGAGACAAATTGGAGGCCCACTTGGTGTGTCTTTTTCCTCTGGTGAGGATGTCCATCGTCTTCACTACCCCCTTCCTGATCGCGTTGCCCGTGCTCTTTATCTTCACAAGGATCTTTGGTGAAAAATGAGCAAGAACAACACCAAACGTGCCTCTGGGCTGTAGGGGCGGATTCTCCTTGGAGTTGGAGAAATAGATGGCAATGGAGAGTGGAAAATGGAGCTGGAGGTAGGGGAAGGTGATTGGGGGCCAAAGGGAACTCAAATCCGAAGTTTGGGAGCAAGAGGAGTTGATTTGGGGGTGAAGGAGGCTCTCCCTAGTCACCACTCTATGTGGAACGGCCGTGCTCTATCACAAAAATGACTTCTGGGTCGTGCTGGCTTGGGAGAAATCGAGCCACTTAAGTGCTGGGCGCAGGCCAATATGACCATTCTGGCCAACACGGCCGTGCTGGTGGGATTCCAGTACGACCATTCTGGCCAACATGGTCGTGCTACCCATGCCCAAAACTCGAGGTTTTCCTATTGAAATCCAACTTAGCCAACACGGCCGTTCCATGCCAGCACGGTCGTTCTGGACAGCACGACTGTGTTGCTGGAGGCCAAATCTTGCATTTTCTATGTTGAAAAACATCTTTTCCAGCACATTCATTCCACATTGGCACACTCGTTCTGGGCTCTGTCAGTTCAAAATCTTCAAAAATCATCAAACCATTTCAACATTCATAATCCAATCATCTTGAATGATCCCTTTGATGTTGTATTAATCATTTTTCACTGAATGTGGCTTATTTCTCAACTTGCACATGTTTCACCTATTATTTCATTAAAACTAAAACAAAAACTATCAAACACAAGTGTGCATGTGTGTTTTTAGGCTTGTGTAAAAATAAAGTAAAAGTATCAACATGAGAGGTTGGGTAAATTTTTTTCCCAAACCTAGGTGGGTTACCTCCCACAAGCACTGAGTTTCTTGTCTTCAACTTGGCTTCTTGGTGATTCTTTATTCATTCATCTATTGGGAATTCTCATGTGTCCATTCTTGCAAAACATGCATCCCTCATTTTCACTCAATACGTGTTCCTCATCCCTTTTATCACAATAATTATCATCAATTGTTCCATCTTGATATCCTTTTCTCAAATGATCATTCAGACTTGTGAAGTGATCATGTCCAATATCCCTATATTGGACTCGCCGGTTTGGGGTTTTGTACATGTTGATCTTGATATTCATGTACATGAATGAAACTATCATGGTCCCGCTATGTACATGAATCTTGGCATCAACAGTAGATAAGAACGACTACAAGATCTGTTGGTCCTTCTTTTAGGAGGAGCACACTCTCCTGATGGCATATGATGCCAAGTTGTATCTTATTTACATCATGGCCCTTCTAAAATAACTGTCTCTACAAATGAATGTGGATCTTTCAAGGAGTAGCGTGCTCCTATTAAATGTGGGAGTAGCAAATCCGTACTCCTTCCCAAGATGATGGGAATCTTCCTATCCTCCGACTCCATATCAAGTACAATGAAATCCACCGAGAACAGTGTGACTTACTCTTTTTCTATCATCACCAAGACATCATCCCCTCTTCCCCTAGGCACTTTTATGGTTCTATTCACCAATTGGAGAGTGTAATGTTCCGACTTCAACTTGCCTAACTTGTTCAGTTAATTTCACCTTCTTAGGTATCCTCCCTGTTGACTTCCTCTTTACAATACATAGGTTCTTGAGGAACTTAGCATATGATGGGATTTTCTTGATAGCATACAAGAGTGGAATGTTCACCTTCACTTGGCGAAACATCTCAAGAATATCCACAATGTGCTTTTGCCTCCTCTTCATTTCTGGTGGCTCATCTAGCACTTCAATGAATGGAGGATTATTGGCTTTTGCCTCCTTTGCATCAATATGAGGTGGAACTACAGGGATGGTGGGACTTGAAAATGGAATATGAGGTGGAGCACATAGTATCCCAAAATCAAAAAAATGTATCACATAATCATCTTCACCAATTTCAATCACAATGTCACCACTTGGATGTCTTTGCTCTGCCTTTTTAACCTTTCTTTGACTCACAGGCTGCTCAAGATATTTCCCACTCCTTAGAACTGTCACTGAACTTCCTTGCTCTTGGGGGAGAGGGTGAGCTATTTGTGGTTGTGGAGGAGGTGGAGGTGACACTTGGTGTTGAAATTGAGGTGGAGGCAAGAATTGAGGTTGGAAGGTGAATTATTGGGAAAATGGTGGCGATGGAGGTGGAAGTGGAGTATAAGGCTTGGGATCACCTTGGAAGTGATAGATGGGCTGGACTTGCATGGGAGGTGGACTATAGAAAACTTGAGAAGTGGGCATTGGTCCACTTGCTTCATGGTAGCTCATGATGGGTTTTGAAGACAACTTTTCCTCTTGGAGAGCAATTATGGAAGATAGTTGCTCTATTCTTTCTTTTAGCCTTATAACATTCAATTCTATGTCATCAACACTCTTTAGACTAGAGAGGACCTCTTCCTCAAACCTTGAGCTGTATCTTGGACTTTGTGGCTCTTAGTAGCTATAGGAGTGAGGTGTCTTCTTTGCTCCACCATAGAACTCAATAGAATTGACTGGGTGGCAAGGTACATTTGTCACATGGTTTTCTTCATGAAGCTCACCATGTCACCAAGAATCTTCATCACTTGCAGTCCTGAGTCATTATGAGTAGGAGGCGTCACACCAAAGGCATATCCCCCATCATTCATTATGCTAGGAGATCAAATTTGTGATCCTTCAGCCAACTGCTCAAACAAAGGCCATATCTCCTCAGGTGGCCTAGCCATGAAAACTCCCTGACAAGAGGAATCCACTATATCTTGGTCCTTTAGAGATAAATTGGAGTTGAATGATTGAACTATCTACCACAAAGGGATCTCATGGTGCGGGCACTCTCTCAAAATCTTCTTAAATCTCTCCCATGCATTATGGAACATCTCATTGCCCATTTGACTAAAAGTTGTCACGACACGCCACATTTGTGTTAACCTTGCTATAGAGTAGAATTATCTCAAGAATGCATTCTTCATCACTTCCCAACTCATGATGTCCTTTCTAGAATCATACCAATATATGGCTCTATCTTTGAGGGAGAATGAGAACAAGGTCAACCGAATTGTGTCATTACTAGCCGTCGGCGTCTTTAAGGTGGAGCATACTTAAAGAAAGGAGTCCAATTTCTTGAAGGGGTTCTCACTCTCCAAGTTGTAGAAGTTGGGCAGGAGCCTAAGAAGACCTGGAGGGACAAATAATTTCTCTCCTGGCATTTGATCAACCCTGCTAGCAATTGGTGATTTATAGTTGTTAGGCATGAAGTAGTCTTGAAGTGGCTTGTGGGGTGCATTTTGACCTTCCATCTTGTCTTCTCTCGAGTGGCTTGTCACATGCACAAACCACAACCAAACAAAAGAGAACAAGTTAGAAAACCAATATGAACAAAGAATGCAAAGAATAAAGAATAAATAATAGAAATGATGAGGATAGTAGGAAAAGTCAAAGCAAAACTAACTAGCTAGACTGAGTGCCGCTCTCCCCGACAACAACACCAGATTGCTTGGTGCACTCCCACCAATGGCATTACACACTACTCAATTGAGACTTGAATAGATGCAACTCCGTGGACTGAAGCACACGGTGGATTCACTTTCAAATTTATAATGACCTACACTCAATACACTCACAAATACCAAAATACTACACCCGTAAGCACACAAAGTCATGTCGTAGTATAGGAGGGTGGCAAGTATAGGGTCGATACACAAGGAGAAAAGGGGGCACTAGAGTTAGGTTAGTTTTGGTGCTAGGTTTCTACTTCAGAGACTAGGGTTAAGGGTTTACATGTTGATTTCATTATTAAATTAAGTTGAGCAAGAAAGCAAGTAAAGGAAAGCAAACAAAGTGAAAACCTAAGTTAACCCTGCACAATTAATTCTAATGAGCAAGAAAAGATAGGACAAGGCAAGAAAAGAACAATCTACACTAAGACAAGAACGAAAAGTCTACACTACACTAAACTAGCAAACATGAAAAAAGAGAAATTAAGGATCTAAACTAGTAAGAACAAGGAGAAAAGCTAAATAAGCAAGTAAAGAGCTAACTAAGTTAACACTATCCAAGCAAGAAGGCAATTAGGATTTTAAAATAATAAAGGGAAATGTGGGTTGTTTAGGAGATGCAGTTATCAATTTAGTCGGGGGTGACATTGAACATTATGATTCCATTTAGATTATCAAACCAAACAACAAGTTAGGGTCTAATGAATTATCATAAGCTACTAAATCTCCATGGATATGCTAGGTTGTATATAGAGAAACTAGTCCCTAACACTTCCTACTACCCTTGCGAGGCTCAATTGGGTTAGGGATTTGGTGTAATTTAATTAGAGTCTAAACAAGTCTGGGTTTCTAGGTTAGACAATCTTAGGATCATTACGAGCTGAGATTAGTAATGGGGATGGATGTGAGGTTTTAGGCCTCCTATCACCCACATTCTAACCTTGAGAAAGCTCCATGATAAACACACCAATTTCATCTAAATTGGCTACTTAGATCTCTCAACTAGGGTTAGAAGAATTGATTAGGATGTAGGAGGATGGGTAGCTAGCTAGGGATCTAAGAATTGAACTTATGATCAAATCCTAAAATTCACACATATAATCATTTCCTCAAATTCCCAATTGATTTCAAGCACAAACCAACAAGTGAGATAGAAATAGAACATAATCATTTGCAAATGGAATTACAAAGTTTACCTGTCATTCTCCCCCAACATAGTATCAAAGTAACATTGTTCACCCCAAACATCCCACCCAAGGGGCCTAGCTACTCATAACAATGCAAAATATAAAAATTAGGGAGAAAGAGATAGAAGAAGCCATGTATCCCAGTGTAGATGGAGAAATCCTCCACTCCAGCTACCGCTGGACATCCACCTCTCTCCTCTAAGGTGTAGGGGCATGGAATGGTGGTGGAAATGGGTGGAAATAAGAAGAAACTAGGATTTTGAGGGTGGAAATGGTGAAATACAGTGAAATGGAGGTGGAAATGGAGTGGAATGGATAAGGGGAAAATGGGGAGCTAGGAGGTGGTAGAGGGTAGATAACCCCGTGCTGGAGCCGCCACCTAGGTATATATAGGTGTGGGGGAAGTACTAGGTCAAGTTGGGGTAGTATGGGAAAAATAGTGGAAAAGTAGCTAGGGTTTTGTAGGTAGAACGACCGTGGTGGGGAGGGGTGAGAACAGTTGTGGTGGATGTGAACGACCGTGGTGAGAAATGGTGAAAAATCACAGGGAAATGGGGAATTTTGTACTGAATATAGCACGACCGTGGTGGTCACCACGACCATGGTGAGGCTAGGGTAGCATGTCCATGGTGGTGTGGTGGTCACCACGACTGTGGTGGCTCGAAATGCACATGTCGTTCTCTGCTCCATAACCATTCTACCTCTGTTGCTACACGGCCGTGCAAGGGGGCACATCCGTTCTGGGTCAGTTCACCACGACCATTATGTGTGGCATGGCCGTGGTGATTCTATATTTACTTGAGGATGACTCTATTGATTAGCAAATGTCCTAGCACGTATGTTCTATGGTACCATGACCATGCTGGTCTCTAGATCAATACTTTGACTTGATTCTTTGAATTTTCTTGGACATCTTTGCTTCAATGGATCTTTGGCCACTAGGGGTAGGTTGAGGGAGCATCGAACTTCACTTTGGGTATCTCCAAGGGTAGAGAAACCCTAGGATCACTCCTTCTCTCTCTCTTACATCAAGCATGGTCCAAATGCCTGAAAAACATGCAAATAATGTCCATAAGTGAATTTTATACAAATATGCATATTGTGGGGAATCTAACAGGTATAAACATGATTGAAATGCAATATGACACTAGATGAAGCCCTAAAATAGGGCTGATCAGGTGCCTCACTAAGGTACTTGTCCCTTAACATGAAAGGAAGAATTTGGGACAAAAATGGTAACTTCCATTTTCCAGAGCTATGTGGAGGCAAATTATGCTTATAATTCTTGATTAGAAATCTAAAATCTTGGGCATTGAGTTCAATACAATAGTGGAAATACATGAGGCAACTTTTTTGAGGACGTCTTTCCAATGAAGATTTGTGTTCCAAAGAAGTTTCTCAAGAGGATCCAATCACCACAAGTTCCATTCATAAGCACATGGAAAGGTTGACAAATGTGAGAGGTGGTTCAAAACATAATATTTCTAAATCTGATGATTATTAGGAAATAGATGAACCAATGAAAAGAAAATGGCCTAGGACATTCAATGATTTTCGAACTGAGTTCCTCATCTTCAATATTAAGGATGATTCTATATCCTTCAAACAAGATATGGCTTCTTCAAAACCCAATATTTGGAAGGAATCCGTTAACAGTGAAATCAAATCAATTCTCTTGAGTAGAACTTGTGAATTAGTGGATCCGCCTCCTAGTTTTTTCTATAGTTTGATGCAAATGAATATTTAAGAAGAAACATAATGCTAATAGGAAAATCAAAAAGTATAATGCTAATGGATACAAAAAAAGTGAGGGAATATTTTGTTTTGATACCTATTCTCCTATTTCCCACAAAACACAATTCATGTGCTTATTACAGTGACGATGAACACAAAAGTTCTTGAAAAATACAAGTATACATATCAAGTAATATAGGACAAAAGGGTCCCATGTTGTCAAACTCAAGGAGTCATGAAAATAAAAAAAACTAGTACTAACTAAATCCCAATAAGCTAGATCAAAGGCAAACTTGAATTGGTTTGATCACTAAACTAAAAATAAAACTAAAACTGAAACTAAAGATAAACCTAAGCCTAGAAACAAGAATACATGACGATTGTAAATCAGGCGGATTAGAATCTCTAGGTTAACCAATTTTACCATGGTGCTATCTATATTGGATTATATTCAATTATAAACAAACATTGGTTGCTCCTAATTAAGGATATGAAAGTAGCACTACCCCATTTTAAGGCGCAATACCATGTTTTGTTAGGTAAAAACTTCACTTTTGTGGCATTTATTGTTACCAACAAAGTTATAAAGATTGGTCTCTTGATTATTCCCTTTTGATTGTTACCCACTTTTGCAACATGTTACTAATAAAATTTATAAAATTCCCTCTAACAATCTACAACTCTCTTGAAGTAGTAAATTGTTTGATACTATGACAAACCACCAATACAAGGCAAGATTATTCAAACCAAAACCCCATTGAAAGAAAAAATCATCATTATCCACATAAGAGATACAGAGATCACATGCCAAACATTTGGCCCAATATTACAGGTAATATGAACAAAATTACATAGTCCTTACATGAGTTCACCATGACATATTACATGTTCTACAATATACATGACTTTGGTCTGTGATGTTTTTATAAGACACCTACAAAATATTTCATCAAAACTCATTATATTTAGACATTACATAAGGGACATTACTATAGAGCATGCACATAAAACCTTACAACTCATATAACTATGACTCTATAGGTCACGTCACTTGTCAAAATATCAATTTGGGAAAATGTATATAACAAAACTCACCGCCCAAACTTGAGCGTGCATGAAAAATGTTTGAACACTACCCCTATATGCATTATCTCTAGAGGAGGTCACACAAATACCACCTACCTCTAAGATCCCTTCATATAGACATCACATACCTCTTTATCTAGGACTGACTCCCTCCTTGTTGATCTTCTACACCACTATTGGGGAAACTCTGCCGTTCACCTAAAAGGTGTGGAGAAACTATAGGGTGATACCACAAGTCTCATCCGTATGACATAATGTACGAGGCATATATTATTTTAAGAATGGATAAGCCTTTCATGGAAATAAATAAACATGTTGATATGTAAAGACTATTATTGTATTTGGAAGTACATGATTTCCCTACCATACCTACAATCTTTACTAGCATGCAAGAGATGTTAGACATCATATATATTCATTTATTTAGATATTTATATCAGAGAACATCCATGTGTAGTATTAAATAAATCTAAGTAGACATGCTACTTGAATATGATATATTTTATGATGCACTGGGTAAATTGAGGCATATCACTCAATCTTCTAGATGCTATTAAGGCACTCTATCAATACACACAAGATATACAGATGTCGGAATTCCCTAAACTTCTTCACATAAGCTCAGGTTGAATCTAGGTAACAAAATGGTACAGGGCCCACTAGCTGATTCTCAGTGGATATTTTCTTAAAAGTGGATCAACTAATCTTGGGCCCACCCTAGGTACATGTCATACTGCCATTCTTAGGGTAACAACCCTTCATATCATAATTCAACATATCAATGCATCTCATATGACATTCCACATTGGACCATTGACTTTTTCCCATCCCCAAACTAGTTAAAGACGACGAGAATAACAACCCCAAGTGTCCCCATATATTGACTAATATATGAATCCTAGCATCTTATCACAACTTTAGGTTGCTGCAAGGTTTTTTTCATTTCACTATATCCTGATTTAAGGGAATAGATCTATGGACTATGGGCTCTACAAATTACATTTCTCTTTATTAGTCAGATTCATTTTTCTACATCTTTAACAAGCAAGATGTAAATAGAGACATCAGTGGAAGACAAGTAATTATGTTACTAGTAACTTCATAAGATATAAAATGTATGGTTATCAAAATATATTACTTCTCAATACATGGTGTATTACCATACCTCTATCCACATCGAGGATTTCCATATATCACAACCATCAAGGAGTAATGGATGCTAAGAAATCCTTTGCGGAAGTCTTTACATAATCATTATCGAGTAGCACATTACTTTGAACTCATAATAGGATAGTAAAATAGATGGTTAGAACCATACCTTCGCCCGTATAGGAACCATTTTTTATAATTTTCAGCAATACAACTAAGAAAAAAGATTGTGAAACATTTATTTTGAATGTATACATAAAATATTAGTGTGTATTGGTTCTATACATGTACATCACGCAAAAAAGCAATGTACCCTAAACTTATCTCGCAACAAAAGATGAAGTTACACATGGAAGTACTAGAGTATCATATTTAACTACCAACAAACTACTTTAGGAAACATGACTAAAACATGCATTTCACATTCTTATCATACTAGGTCCAAGACCACCTTTTTTGCACTTTTAAGGGATATTGCAGTTAAATTTTGACATTCATGTACATAGTAGGTAATAAATGAGGAAAAGGTTATATCACTGCCTGATGACGGTGGAACCAAGTCCACTTGATAAGATGATAGTGAAGTCTTCAGATTTATGACAAACTCTAAAACCAAATGCATACTCTCCAAGATCTGAGGTCCTCCTCCTAACACGCTCTACAACTACTGATCCATAGCCAAAAGTAACTAGAGAATGGATGAAGAAGTGGAAATAGGTTTAAAGATTTAAGAGTCAAAACCCTAGAGAAAAACCACATAGGAAACATCCACAGAAGCAAGAAGGTGGTCTATCATCAAGGGTATGAAGGATCACAATTTTACTTACATGGATCTAAGCTTGGTGGTTACCATGAATCTCATCATGTATTAGTAGAGAAGAGAATGAAGGCAAATAATGATGAAGTTAAAGACTGATGAAAGCATGATTCTCATTTCTAGATGTCAACAAATGGCATCTCACTTTGTTTTGGCACTCTGGGGTTTGCACAAGTGAGAAAGAAGGAAGGACAAGGGTATATATAGCTCTTAGAGGAGAGAGAACAAATGGTCAAATATATTTTTTGTTGGTCAAGGCACTCATACCTTTGTTGATCTATAGTCTAAGTGGTAGAGAAACCCCACTGTCTAGTGGTATGGTAGATTAGCTTTCCATGTCATTGATAGATGTGAGAAGAGATCTTGTCACTTCAGGATCCCAATAAAACCATCAATAGAAACTCCCATGATTATCATGGGTACATAATAGCACAAAATCATCAGTACATAGAGCATGCTTTCCATTGGTACCCAACAATGAAAACTCACATCCTTTCTAGCCAACTACTCTGATAGTAGTCAACTAATAAAAGCACAAACAAAAATAAGACCAGCCACATCCATCGTTCCTCAACTGATGGCAAAGTAGAACAACCACATATGTCCTCAACAAAAAAGAATCCAAAGATACTCTCATGATAGAAAAGTATAGGAACTTCACTACTCAACCAACAATGAAGCACATGCACTTCCATTAGTACTCTATCAATGGAAAGGATGATGACTCCCATCGGTCCTCAAATGAAAAGGAAAAAGGCTTGGTTATATCATATAAGTGCATCCACCAAGTCCAAACTAGAAAGAGAGAAAGAGAGAAAAGGAATTATTCTTTCAAGGGAGCCCTCAAACATGGGTAAATTTGCATATAGACCCTATAACAAAGCACTAACCAATAAAAAACCAAAGCATGTATCGTTTAGCATTAAGACACATGATTAAGATAGAAAAAATGATTATTATGCTAAGCTAGGGCATGAATCTTACACTATAAACCCCTAATTGTCATTTTGCATACAAAATTCTAAGAAAAAGAGATGTGTATTTCCTGCACATTTCCTACTTGAGTTCCCATGTGGTTTCCACTCCACGATTATGATATAACACCTTTACAAACAAAATATCATTCTTACATTATTTTTGCATCTACTTGCCTAAGATCAACAATGGACCACCATGTTGTCATTATCAAGCTGCACTTCAACTGTCTTTGACTTGCTTCTCTATCTTTAGATGACACTTCCTTAGCATGGAGACATGAAACACATTGTGAAATCTCAGTAGTTCTGATGGAAACTCCAATTTGTAATGACATGGTTATCCACATATGGGTTTTGTAATGACCCCACTTTTTAGTGTTCCCCCAATCAAGGTAGACCTCAAAGTCGAGACCCATTACCTAAAACTTACAAGATCCATGTGTAGAAAATAATAAACAATAATCAATAATATTCATTAGTTGAACAAAAGTTGTTTACAATATGTATAATTAGGCTCCCATAAGGAGTTACACGTATTTCTCAAAAGAAACTAACTTAACATGAGAAGTACTATGAATTCCTTGCTAATCCTCCTTGTGACTTAGCTTTAATACCTTCAATTGATTTCATTAGAATATTTGGATCCTCATATATCTCTCTATGGTAGTTACCTAAAATGTTGACAAACAAATACACATATAAATAACATGTACATTGGTACGTGGTGAAATCAAATGTGTAAAAGTAAAAGAACAACATACAATTCTCACAACCCATTATTGAACTATGACGTTTTGTTTTCATTACATATCCTAACCCATTCTTGGTATGATATCTCGAGTGTAACCATTATCCATCCTTGGACTTATGTGTATCACCCCTTATTTCATGAAACCTAGGGTTCAAAATATTCTAGTTTCATTATGTGATATTCGTATTGGAATTATAGTTGAATAGAAAGTAAATAAACACTCAGTAGTTTACTCATCAAATTAATACTTTAGAGCATCTAAAAAACTTTAGAATTCAATAATTGTGGGTACTCATAAATAGCAGGTACCTTTGTCATGCAGAAGATGTGAAGTTATACTTTAGATGTACTTTAAACATATGTAGATCCAAATAGGAAACCAAAGGTGATCCAAACAATCATCATTTAGTTAACATTATCTGCATGTATGTATGAACCCTAAATTGTCACCATATGTTTGTAGTATACAAACAAGGTTGAGGATAGGATTTGGGTTTCCTTGGTTTAGGTTTGACATTAGAATAAAGTTTCAAAACCCTAATTCTTATGTACATGGATTTAATGACTTATACCTTAACATACATCGTCATCATCATTATTAGTAACTTGGGGTCTCATTCTATTCAAAAGTATCAGGCAATGTCTTCAATAAAGCATATTAGATGTGTTTAACATTATAATTATAAAAAATAAGGTTCATAAAAATTAATCACCTTATAACCATGAATTAGCTATTATTTTGGAACTAAATGCATATTTAGACTTAGAAAGTATTTTATTTATGATTTTCTAGTTTTTCAAATCAAATTCATATATAATATTACTATCATCTGAGATACAATGTAAATTCAGAATTAACACAAGTTCAATATATATCGACCAATCAAATTATGACAAGTTTGCTATTCAAACAGTATCCCTTTATCCATGTGGCCGGTTCCAGCCAATGGACTTAAGCTATATTAGCGCTTTCTCAGTGCAGGCCAACCTTCTGAATCAGGATGGAATTACATTCCTGCCCTTGCATTGTGACATCTTTGTCATGTGAATTGAGGGCAAGATTGTCATACCTCATGGAGGATTCTTCCCCACCTCACCTACCATGGATCGATAGCCAACATCACCACTAGTTAGTTGACCCCCACTACTTGCATTGAGGGCTAGATCCAACAACAAGGTGGAGTATAGTAGAACTCCCTAAGGCTGGAGAGCCCTTTATCTCTCATTCGGATGGCTGGAACAACACATTGGAGGTTTTTGGTTAACATGTGAGAAATGGGACTATGGGTTAAGGAATCACTGTACCTTGCAGTCAACCATGGTCATGGAGACTTGCCATAATCCTCATGGAGCATTCCTACTACTTACAGGACATCATAAATCTCTAGATATCTCCTTCTAATGAGCTTCTTCAATGGAACCGAGTCACCTTGTAGGGAAGCCTTCATGGCTTTCTCTATGTTGCCTAGGGGTAAGGAGTTATTTGCGGTTATCCGATGATGATCTGAGGCCAATTAATTGGATATAAGCTTAAAAAATCCATAGCACGAGG
Source organism: Alisma plantago-aquatica (assembly GCA_963693085.1). Lineage (NCBI taxonomy): Eukaryota > Viridiplantae > Streptophyta > Magnoliopsida > Alismatales > Alismataceae > Alisma > Alisma plantago-aquatica. The sequence goes on from OY856410.1 coordinate 622,364,791, forward strand.
AGGTCTCCAGAAATGATAATTTGGGAAAGTTATATGGATTTTTCTGTCTCGAGAGAACTGCCCGTGACCATATATAGGCACAAGGTCGGGGGTAGAGATAGTTTCTGAGTAGACCTAGAATCCTGGCTGTCCATGGATTTTGGTATTATCTTGTATGGTGCAACAATTGGGTTTTCTAGGTTCGTTAGGACCTCCCAAACCCACTATACTTAATCTCGTTGCAAATGATGGACAAACAAAAGGGGAACATGTCTTAGGTTGGAGTCAATCGTGCACTAGTCTTATTTCGCAAGGTTGATGATGACCTTAACATCATTTCATCCCTAATCAATGAAGGGACCGACTTGTAGTTCCCATGTCATGCCCCAAAGTCATGGTTGATTTGGACTTTGACATGACATCCCATTATCACATATACATTGAAATATCACCTCCACTTTATTAACATATCACCATTTTCTTATAATACTCTAGGTCACTAGTGTTATCCAAATAATGAGAAACTTTGGGGTTATCCTTTTACTAGGATTATCTCAGGTCATGCCAAGTTTCAGAACAAAATACTAAAGACAGATATTACTTTGTTGCTATTTAAATATTTACCTAATTTAATCACTGATGAATGTATATTCATCTTAGGTTTAGCCGCCATTTTTGGCCTCGTTTAGCTCTAAAAGCTCTCATATGCCCCCCTGAATATACTCATATACAATTTTCCTCAGTTTTAGATGATTATTTAGAGTTTTGATCAAGTCCACTCGTCTCCATTGTAGGATTAAGCATTGCATTATGTGCACCTGTGTAGGAGACGGTGGTCCTGCTAACTGACTAGCGGGCCCAAGAAACTTTTGATAATTTGGACCCTTTTTTCAATGGGAAATTCCTTCATTAGAAAACATCCTCATCAGTCATAGGATTCATCAATACATGCCCATTGACCCATAGCAATAGCCCCCCCCACGGGGGTGGGTTTGTTCCAAGATGGCCGCAAATGTGACCAAGAAGATGACATCGAACATGGCTAAAATGTAGTGTCGACTGACACTCGGCATGACTGGGCCCTCATCGGCACGGTCGGGCCACGACCAAGGCACTACAACCGGCACCACACTGCGACCGCGGTGCATGACCTCGACCACTACAAAATGCCTCGATCGCGCACATGATCTCGACCATGGTGAACACTCGGCACGGTTGGGCACACCTCGACACGCTCATGTTAAGGAGTTCCATGACCAATATCGAAGGCCGCGATCACGACATTAAGTCAGTGATCTGCACCTATAGATAGATGACCCCACCTTCATTTGAGGTATCTCTTCTGCTCCACGACACTGATAGGCCGCCGCTCTATGCCCAACCAAGGATGACGATCCCTGTCACCAAAGACTACCTCCATGGCGTCCTTGCTACTCTGACATCTCTGCTCCATCAAGATCTACTTCATAGCCATGAAAGTGGTGGGATTTCAGATTTGAATCACCTTCATCCATCGGCCATCTACCGCTCCACCTCCCGTGAGCAAGAGCTCAAGAAGAGAAGGAAGAAGGAGAGAAGATCATCCTCATCTACCTTGGTGTTCTTCCCCTCCTCGTCCAGATCTGCCCTGCCATCATGTAGAAGGCCATTTCTCCACCGAGATGTGATCATCTTCTTCACCATGACCATGAAAAAATCTTCCCTCTCACTTGTTCTTTTTGTTTCTATCATGAGGAGCAAGTAGTCCTTTTTTCTGGGGTGCAGGGACTAGCCCCGATGCCCGTGCTTATGTGTTCATATTATAACATTCCATGGCTCGTATATAACTTTCTGTTTTATTGTTAATCATTTAATGCATGCTTTGTGGATTGATCACCTGCTTTGCATGATCTATTATATTCCTTTGTTGCGAGAATTTCAATACTTAGGATTTGAATATTGATTAACATGGTTGTATGCCCAGACGAGAACTTCTGAAGGGATATCTATGGAGTAGTAAGTCTGTGACCCATGGGTAATGAGACATCGAGCCCGTGGGGATGCTTACACAAAATCTATTTCCTAGCAGATGGTTTGCTACTCCATTTGGATAGTTATATCTGGCCTGGATGTGTTTTGGATGTGTTTGCATGTGTAGTGGTGGTGAAACCCGATTCCACCCCAGTGATTCCCATCCTTAGTCTAAACTAAGTTTTAATCCCGCTCTTTTAATTACAATTAGTTTAAATAAACCCAAATCAACTCTTTGTTCTAAATATTACTTCTAGTTGATCTAGATTTGACTAGTAAGATTATTAAAAAAGTTGTCCCTTGGGATTTGATCCTTAACTATACTACGATAAGACCCGTCCGCTTGCGGGTGGTACTATTACACAAGGTTTTGGTAAAAACTTAGGAATTTCAGCCCTAAGTGAGTTTGTTATTGCTGGTAAAAACCACGTCAAATTCTGGCGCCATTGTTGGGAACAACAAAATCTTCTAGTTAAATCTAGTTCTATTGAGACTAATATAGGATTTTAATTTTACTTTTGATACCATTGATCATCTACTTGAATTTGACTCTACTCCATCCATATGAATCTCAAAATATCTTTCCATCCTAGGTACCCCCAAAGACTAGTGCATGCCACACTCTAACAACATCGACCTTACATCTAGCTTTGACCCTGAGATAGAACAAACCTTTCATTATCAAAGTAGAGAGAACCAAGATAGGATGGAACAAGATGAGGAAGTTTCCCATAGGGTAACTCAAGCCCTTGATGCACAAAGATAAAGGCTTATGCAAGAAGCCCAAGCTGCAGTTCAAATAAAAATGCAAGCAACTCAACAAGATGAGTTACAAAAGGACCTAAGAGAGTTCTCAATCCCTAAGGCTATTGACGTTCAACACCCAGTACAACCTCCTCCCATCACTGCTTCAAACTTTGAGATCAAGTCACAGTGGATTACACTGCTTTGAAACATCCCTTTCTGTGGAAAGCAAGGCGAGGATAGTCAAGAACCACTTCTAAGATTTATAGATTTATGTGCTATGACAAAGAAAAATGGAGTTACAGATGATGCCATCAGACTCTGTCTCTTCAAATGTTCTCTTGGAGATAGAGCCATGAGTTGGTATAACTCTTTGCAATGCGACCCCATAACCACTTGGGAACAACTTCAAAATGCTTTCTTGGAAAAATTCTACCCTCCTTCCCTCACCTATGATATTAGGGACCAAATAACACAATTTTTTAGGGGCCGAATAACACAATTTGTTCAGGTCCCTAGAGAAACCCTGGCAAAAGCATGGGAAATATACAATGAGTTAATACACAAGTGTCCACACCATGGCATACCTAAGAATGAGCTCATCGAAATCTATTATAGGGGTGTGGATGATGATATCAAGAAGTTTTAAGACTCCTCATCTGGAAGAAACTTCATGCACCAAAGTTATGATAGCGCATGGAAGGTTGTCACCCTTGGAGCTGAAAATCAAGCCAACTGGGGTAGATCTATAGGCAAAGGAGTGTTGAAGGTAGCTATGGCAGAATGTAGTCCCGAGTACAAGTCTATCATTGAGTCTCTAAAGCTACTAGTTGCCAAGCAAGACAACCTCGTATCATCTTTCAATGCTTATGAGAGGAGGCACTCTCCCTCTTGACAATAAGAACAAGTAAAGACAACTTCTCTATTTTGCGAAGCATGTAAAGGCACTGATCATTCTACTCTAGCATGTAATGTTCTCTATGATGTTGTTCTGGGAAATGCTTATGCCCAAGGAGGTAATGGTCAGATGGAAAATTTGAATGCCATCCATGCCATCCCTGGTCATGGGTATTATATTCTGAATCAGAAGAGGAACCATCTAGGTTTTCAGTATGGAAATCCTTCGGGAGCAAAAAACTCGCAACAACCCAATTCAGACTATCAACAATGAGGCCCACCAGGATTCCAGTATAATCAACAATAAAATTTCAGGAATCAAGGGGACTTCAGGGGTAACTTTTAGAATAGAAATTACAATCAGTATCAAAACACCCCTCAATTCCAGAATCTCAACCAAATCCCACATCAACAACTACAACAAGGGCAACAAGCCGTTCCCATCTCTTCTGACAACAAATTATCAGCCATTGAGAATATGCTACAATCACAACAAACTATGATAGCAAATCAACAAGCCCATCAGAAGGCTATTGAATCCCAACTAGCTCAACTTTCAGCTAGCCTCAAGCCACCTGCTAGAGCTTTTACTGGCCAACTAGAGAATAATCCTAAGCATCTTGAGCAACTGAAAGCTATTTCCACTCAGTTTAGAAAGGAATATTCTGATCCTCCTATCAAGACACCTGTGGTAGTTATAGATGAACATGACTTGGTGAATGTCCAAGATACTAAAGTACCTAAATATCAATCGAAGGAACAATTGATGACTGATAAGGCAGACAAAGCAAGTTCTGAGAAACCTTTTGTTGCAGATTCAGAAGACACGCCTGAGCCAGTTTTACCAGTATACAAGCCTCATCCTCCTTTCCAAGCTCGATTAAAGTAGACAAAGCTCGATACTCATTTCACGAAGTTCAAGGAAGAAATGAAGAAACTTCATGTTGATATACCCTTTCTAGATGCATTGGATGAGATACCAGCCTGGACAACGTACTTAAAATATATTCTCACAAGGAAGTATATAACCAAAGAATATGAGACAGTCAAATTAGCAACAACAACTTCAGATATTATTCAGAGCAAAATGCCCAAGAAGCAAAAAGACCCAAGATCTTTTGGGATTTCATGCCATATTAGTGACTCCACATGTAAGAAGGGATTAGACGACCTCAGTGCTAGCATCTCTATAATGTCACTTAGCCTTTTCAAGAGGCTAGGGTTTGCAGAAGTTTTCCCAACTGGCATGACCATACAACTTGCAGACAATTCTATGACTCTCCCTTTGGGAATCATTGAGGATGTTCCAGTCAAGGTAGACAAAAACTCTTATGTCCCATGTGACTTTGCCATCATGGACATAAAAGAGGACTCTAGATATCCTCTTATATTTGGTTGTCTGTTCCTTGCCACGACGAGAGATTTGATTGATGGGGAAGCAGGAACCTTGCTCCTCAGAATGGGGAAAGAAATACTCGAGTTCAGAGTATTTGAAAGTATGTGAAGACCAAGCATGCAAGAAGAAGTCTATTTGATTGATTGCATAGAGAAAATGTCACTCCTCATGCAAGAGAATCATGAATCTGATGATCCTTTAGAAGTTTCTCTAACAAACCCATATGCTGATGACTCCATTGACGAACAAGTAAAGAATTGTGTTCTCCACCTCAATTCTACAGAAGAAGATCCTGAACCTGAATTTAAGGAACTCAAGGCTGTTAACGTGACTAAAGACCTATGCGAGAAACCAGAGGCCCCTAAAATGAATCCCCTACCCGAGGGACTAAAGTATGTGTTTCTAGATGATCTCAAGGTCTACCCAATTATCATAAATTCTGACCTAACATCCAAACAAGAAGATAAACTCTTGATAGATTAAGGGAAAGAAGAAAGGCCCTCAACTACAAAACGAGTGACCTCACTGGGGTCAGTCAAGTGCTTTGCATGCATAGAATCCCCATAGTGGAAGACCACAAGCCTACTGTCGAACATCAATGGAAGTTGAATCCAAATATGAAAGAAGTACTCTGCCTTGAAGTCATTAAATTGCTCACTACTAGAATCATCTATCCTATATCTAACTTGCCATGGGTAAGTCCGGTACATGTTGTCCCAAAGAAAGGTGGAACTGTTGTGATACAAAATGAAAATAATGAACACATCCCCACTTGAAAAACCACTGGCTGGAGGATCTATATCGATTATAGGAAATTGAACAAGGCCACACGTAAGGATAATTTCCCGATGTCTTTCCTAGAGCAAGTCTTAGAGTGATTGTCCCACCAAGAATATTTTTGTTATCTTGATGGTTACTCTAGATTCTATCAAATTCTCATACATCCAGATTACCACGAGAAGACAACATTCACTTTCCCCTTTGGAACATATGCCTTTAGAAGGATGCCTTTCAGACTTTGTAATGCGCCAACCACTTTCCAACGTTGCATGGAAGCCATATTCACTGGACTTCCTGAAACTATTATGGAAGTTTTTATGGATGATTTCTCCGTATATGGGGATTCATACGACTCATGCCTACAATACCTATCTCTGGTCTTCAAACGATGTGAAGAAGCACATCTAGTGCTAAATTGGGAGAAATGCCATTTTATGGTAAAAGAAGGCATCGTCCTTGGCCACAGGGTCAACAATAGAGGGATCAAAGTAGACAAGGCAAATATCGAAGTTATTTCTAAACTCAGGCTCTCAAACAATGTAAGAGAGGTTTTCACATTTCTTGGTCATGCAGGATTTTATAAAAGGTTTATAAAGGATTTCTCCAAGATAACCAAGCCTATGACGAACTTATTACTGAAGGACGTTGATTTCCACTCTGATGAAGAATGCATCAAAAGTTTCAACAATCTTATGCATGCCCTTACGTCAACCCCTATCATCATAGCTCCATATTGGGAGCACCCATTTGAAATAAAGTGTGACGCCAATGATTACACAATCGGTGATGTTTTGGGCCAATATATAGAAAAGAGACATCATGTTATCTATTATGCATCTAAGACCCTTGATGAAGCCCAAAGTAACTATGCAACTACTGAGAAGGAACTTTGGGCGGTTGTGTACGTCTTAGACAAGTTTAGATCCTACCTCATCAGTTCAAAGGTCATCGTCTACACTGATCATGCTATAATTCATTACCTCCTAGCAAAGAAAGATGCAAAACCTAGGCTAATCAGATGGATTCTCCTTTTGCAAGAATTTGATCTTGAGATAAGAGATAAGAAAGGCACTGAGAATGTTGTGGTAGACCACTTGAGCCGTATCCACACTATGGATACTAAAAATATCCCAATCAATGACTCTCTTCCAGACGACCAACTCATGAAAGCTTCAGAAGCTATCCCTTGGTACACAGACTATATGAACTACCTTGTAGCCGGTGTCATCCACCATGAATGCACCTACATAAAGAAATTCATGCATGGTGTGAGGCAATATCATTGGGATGATCCATACCTCTTCAAGATTTGTTTCGATGGTCTCTACAGACATTGTATCACTCAGGAAGAAGCTCAACTTGTTCTAGAGCAAAGCCACTTAGGCCCTACTGGAGGCCATATGATTTCCAAGAAGACTTCTTTGAGAGTTCTACAATGTGGCTTCTTTTGGCCAGCCATATCCAAGGATGACTACAACTTTGTCTTATCATGTGACAAATGCCAGAGGGTGGGTAACATAACAAAAAAAGATGAGATGCCCCTTAAGCTTTGTCAGGAAGTCAAAATTTTTGACGTTTGGGGAGTGGACTACATGGGCCCATTCCCATCCTCATATGGATTGTGCTACATTCTAGTCACGATGGATTACATCTCTAAATGGGTGGATGCCATACCAACCATCACTAGTGATTCGAAACCATTCATCATAATGTTTATAGATATTATTTTCCCCCATTTTGGAGTTCCACACACTGTGATATCTGACGAAGGTTCTCATTTTCTGGAAAGAAGTTTCGAGACACTACTGAGAAAATATGGTGTAACTCACAAGGTAGCTTCCCCCTATCACCCACACATGAGTGGATAGGTAGAGGTGTCAAACTGTAAACTCAAAACTATCCTGGAAAAGATAGTAGGTCACAACCTAAAAGATTGGTCAGTAAAAATCAATGACACTCTGTGGACCTATAAAACTGCTTTCAAGACTCCTCTTGGAACAACACCCTTTAGATTGATCTATGGAAAATCATGTCACCTACTCGTAGAACTTGAACATATATCTTGGTGGGCAATCAAACAACTGAACTTTGACATGAAGAAAGCTAGTCAAGCCAGGTTACTGCAACTTCAGGAGCTGGAAGAACTTTAGATGAACGCCTATGAGAATGTACAAATCTACAAAGAATGCACAAAATTATGGCATGATGGTCATCTAAAGAGGAAATACATACAAGTGGGAGGCCAAGTTCTATTGTTTAACTCGAGACTGAGACTATTCCCAGAGAAATTCCATCCTTGCTAGTCTGGACCATACACTGTCAAGAGCATCTACTGACATGGTGCCTTCATTTTATGGAGTGAAAAGTGAGGATAGTTTGTGGCAAATGGCCAATGCTTGAAGAGATATTTCACCACTGCTAACATGAGCATTGAAGCATTGTTGAATCTTTACAAACCAGTATATCAACTAGAAAATTGAAAGAAGCATGTCGAGCCAACGACATAAAACAAAGATGCTTGACAGGAGGCAACTCGATCCTTATATTAGTTTTTACTTTCAGTTTTGAATTAGAAAATTTTGCACCTGATAGATATCGCATTGCAAGATGCAATCTTAAGTTTTGATAGTTTTCATTTTTGAAATTTCAGATGGAGGACACGTTGCTGAGAGGAACACAACTACATATGGTGGTCCAACTGGCACGGTTTTTCCGCTCCATCTCAAATTTAGAGTTTTCTCGGGACGAGTAAATTTCTAAGTTTGGGGTGTAGGGTGGGTGGTACTAACGCTACTTTCCACCCACACCTATCTGTTTAAGACCTAAGATTCCATCATTGCAATTTTGAAGCAAATTTGAGCAAAATTTTCAAAAATTTTAAGTTTTCAAAGTAGTTTGTATAGAAACTTGATGAAGTTTTGATGCTTTTATTTAAATCAAAGCCTTTACCTAGCAGGCTAATTTTTTCCATGCAATTTTGAATCATTATACCCTCCTTATTCAAAGCAAAGACTCAAGAGGGACAATTTTTGAAACTAGCCAATGGTTGTGGTTACGAAGACATCTTAAACAAATCCTACCTGACTAGGGAGGGATAGAAAGGGAGAGAACACCTTAGATCATTGTTGTAGGAGAGAAAGTTGGTGACTAGTACGCCAATGGGAGGAATAGATCCTTCCTATCTGTTCTAGTAGGATGACATGAGTTCTAGGCAGTCTGTGTGGACTTCTCTAGAGGTGAGGTGGCTTTTACCCGTCGCTAAGGAGGATATCATCAACCATTGGTACTTGACGAGAGGAGCATTTGTAGAAGATGATGTTCAAGTCTACTATCTATGGAGAAGTAGTTAGACAAGTCCCAATGCAACTAGGAATCAGAGTTGTGCATTGACAATGATGAGAAGATGTTGCTGGACTTGCTCGAAGACCATGTATATCCCTAAAACCATCCTTTTCGTATTATAACTATTGATGCATCCACTTTTTATGGGGAACATGGTAGATAAAACTTTTATTTCCGCTGCCTGCTTTGTAGCCATATTTCCCTATAGTGGTATCAGAGAAAACATCAATTTACTGTATTATGGGTTAATCGATATGATCAGATTTTGGTTTTATCATTTTCTTATTGCATGCAATGCAAATTATATTTGTCCAATCAATTACCACGATAATCCCAGACTAGTATACACATATATATACATATATATATATATTTATACATATATATACATATATATACATATATATACACATATATATATAGATATGTATATATATACATATATTTACATATATATACATATATATATACATATATATATATATATATATATATGTATATATACACACATATATATATACATATATATATACATATATATACATATATATACATATATATATACATATATATATACATATATATACATATATATATATATGTACATATATATATATATATATGTACATATATATATATATATATATATATATGTACATATATATATATATATATGTACATATATATATACATACATACATACATACATACATACATATATATATATATATGTACATATATATATGTACATATATATATATATATATATATATATATATATATATATATATATATATATATATATATATATATATATATATATATATATATATATATATATATATATATATATATATATATATATATAAATATATGCAATTTACATACGTTGTCCTAAAAGAGATTTTGATGGTGGATGTGTAGCATGGTTATGGACAATAACCCATATTATCTGTGTATGGTTGTGTGGTTGGTTTATCCTTTTATCTAAGTCTGCATATCGAGCCTCTATCTTATCTTCCCAATGTAAAGTTAATTATTTCCTACCTTATCCCCCCTCGAATGTAATCTGAGGTTTCTATATAGTCATGTAAAAGTAGGATATTTTACTTTCCTATTATGATGACGAAGAGGACATCCCAAAGACGAGCAGACCGAATGGAGGACTAGCTGAATCGATTGCCTGGTAGACCCAACTGATCAGTTGGAGGAGCCAACAGATGGTGGACAGAATAACCAGATGTCTGGTGAGACAACTAAACGACCGACCAAGAGGCGAGCTGACCGGTTCAAACGTTGAGTCAACCCGGATTGGAAAGCACATATCTTCATCAAAAATAGGTTTCTACATATGATGTGTACCTAGGATAACGTAATTTGTTGTGTCTCCAAGGAATTACATTAGTCTGAAAATAACCACTTCTTTCATTTATTGCAAGTTTTTGTTGTGGGATATAGCATGTATATGATATATACTATATATGTGTTAATTGGATAAAATATATATATTTATAAATACAAACTCCCTCAAATAAAATATCAAGTCTTACATGCTTTCCAAAAGTGGCTCACATGAAAAACTTGATCGACTAAGCATAGGTTACACCTCTGCATGGTGAGCCGTCTATCTCGTAGAATTGTGATGGTAATAATGTAGGTTTCATCTCCGCAGGGTGCATTATTATCATGTCAGCTTTTGGGTCAGGATTGACTGGTGATTCTCAAAGTGTCTGGGCCTAAAAGCATGCATATGATTATGGAAAGGGGTTGCACATATCATCTATCCAGAATTGCATATGATGCAATTGGAAAGAGTTTCCTACCTTGATGATTGACTGTGTTTTGAGGTGTTGATTAGGCCATAGCCAAATTATCTTGGATCTGGCTCACTAGGTTATTGTATGTTGCAATATTCTAGATTGATATTGAGGGCTATCAATTAGAATAAAATAGTGGGAGCGATAATAATAAAAGACCTAATTAATATCAATAATTTTTTTAAATCAAATCAAATCAGAAAGGGTTTTTGACAAATGCAGTTTTTCTCTTATAGAATCAAATGATGAAAAAATCCGAGTTTCCATTGGTCCTGAAGAAGGACAAACTTGACGTGACAAATTTCCACGATAGGTTTTGGACTTTGAGAAGGGTTCTCAATGAAGAGTGCAAGCTCTACATCCTTGACAAACTAGTGCCAAAAATACCTTCCGTATGCACCCAGGGCATAAGTAGATGCTTACAGGAAGCATGCCAATTATGCCTTGGAGATAAATTACCTTATGCTAAGCTGCATGAACTATGATTTGAATGAGCAATGCGAGGGCATCAATGTTCTTGAGATGGTCACACATCTTAAGAAAGTGACACTTTGTCTTGCAAATCAAGAAAGGGATGGTGTACTAAAGGTGCTAGTTGAGTCTAAGCTAATAGAGGGAACCTCAGTAGAAGAACATGTGCTCAATATGATTGGACATGTGTATCATCTTGAAGACCTGGGATTCACCTTGAGTAAAGAGTTGGCCACTGATATGATTCTAAAGACAATTCCAGAATCATATATCCACTTTATTGCATGTTATCATGAGACTATTATGGCTTGACAGTTGTCAGACTTGCTTGCCATGTTGATTCATTTTGAAGCAAAATTGAATAAGGACAATCCCATGATGGTGATAAGCAAGGCCAAGTCCAAGGATCAAAGTGATACTGAGAAGAGTTCTGAGGTCAAGCCTAAATCCAGATCCTTAACACTCAAGAAAAGGAGAAAGAAAAGTAAAAGAGGAACACATCCTTTGTACTTGAAGGAATTCAAGAACTACTAGATACTAGACGTGTATCTCACATATGTTCTTATATGCATGATCTAAAAGGATGTAGGCCTTTGGGAAAAGGTGAGGTAGAACTGCAAGTTACTAATGGAGCAAGGGTTGCAGCTAGCACAGTTGAAACCTATAGTATATCTATGCCCATTGGTCTTATAATTGAGTTAGAGAACTTCTATTGTGTACTTACTATTAATAATAACATTAGTTCTATATCTTATATGAATAAGAATGCATTTGAATTCCATATTAAAAATGGTCGATGTTCTATTTAAAAAGATGGGATCTTTTATGATAGTGCCCCAATGTCTTATGGTCTTTACTTGTTACATCTTAAGACATATGTTTATAATGTAAATACCAAAAGAATGAAACTCAACAACTCAAACAAAACATATCTTTGGCATTACCGTCTAGGGCACATAAATGAGAATTGCATATCTAGACTCCATAAAGATGGTTATCTGAACTCTTTTGCTTGAATGAGAATCACATATCTAGACTCCATAAAGATGGTTATCTGGATTCTTTTGCTTTAGAATTGATAGAGACATGTGAATCTTGTTTGTTGGGAAAGATGGCTAAGACCCCTTTCACTGGTAATAATGAGAGGGCTAGTGATATATTAGGACTCATACATGCTGATGTGTGTGGACCTTTTAGAACAACATCTAGAGGTGGGTATCAATACTTCATTACATTCACATATGCTTCAATAGGTATGACTATGTTTATTTTTGAAACATAAGTTAGAAACACTTGGAAAGTTCAAGAAATTTATGAATGAAGTACAAAACCAACTTGATAAAAGTATTAAGGTACTTTTTTTTGATCGAGGTGGAGGATACTTAAACCAAGAGTTTGAGAACCTTCTTAGAGCCCATGGGATTGTATCCCAATGGAATCCACCTAGAACACCTCAACATAATGGTGTATCAGAAAGAAGGAATTGCACATTACTAGACATGGTGCGATCTATGATGAGTTTATCCGAGCTTGCGACTACCTTGTGACGTTATGCTCTACATACCAGCATGTGTACACTAAACCAAGTGCCATTCCATATACGATATGGAATGGGAAGCGTCCCAAAATGCCTTTTATGAGGATTTGGGGATGTGAAGCTTATGTTAAGAAAATGTTTCTTGAAAAGCTTGGCCCAAGATCCAATAAATGATATTTTGTTGGATATCCTAAGGAAACTAGAGGATATTACTGGTTCCCAATTTGACAACAAAGTGTTTGTTGCTAGGGATGCTGCATTCCTTGAGATGGATTTCATTTTCAAAGGATAGTGAGAGAAAAGTGGAACTCAAAGAGGTTCGAGACTAACAAGTAAACATTGAACTGATAGATGAACAAGAGGAACAAAGAGAATCACAAGATGTTGTGGAGTCTCAAATTCCTCAAGTAACATAGGATCCTCATAGATTTAATAGGACACACCTGGAGCCTAGAAAATCTGGATATCTTATAACTTAGGAAGGTAGTGAATTGGTCATAGATGACGAGCCAATATCCTATAAAGATGCTATTGAGGGACCAGAGTCTGAGAAATGGCTTGAGGCCATGCGATCTGAGATGGAATCCATATATACCAATAAAGTATGGACTTTGGTGGATCCATGTCAGTCTTATTCTTGAAGACCCATTTGCACCCTATGGGCAAGTTTCATCTCATACGAGAGATTTCACATCAAGGAGATGTAAAGATGTACAGAGTACCAATTGAGAAAGGCACTTTCACAGCAGAAGCATGACAGTCATGTTAGATCACTTGGAATATGATTCATGGGTGATTGACTCTAGGTGAAAGTGGGATTCTGTTGGTATGTATGCCTAGACATCCAATCATATGATGATTGTAATAGCATAACTTGTAATTCATTTGATTAATAAATAAAGGCAAGCTTCCAATTTATTCTATTTAATTCAGTTATGAGATAATGATGTAACATTATAAATGTATAGAACATAATATTACTCAATGAAGTATGTCTTAAATTATTATCCTTGAGGAAATGAGAGCATATGAATGTTAAAAGTACATATACATATCTCATTATGTCCCTGATCGGTTGTTATTGTGGAAGGCTGATAGACAACAATAACACATAAGATTAGAGTGTGGGTTGGTTGATGAGAAGATCTCATTAGTCATGATAAGCCTATATCAAACCAAGCACACACATACGTGTTAGAGAACAATGTATTAGACAGATCCACTGTGAGACTGACACAAGGAAGCCATCATCATGGAAGTCATAGTCAACTCTCACAGTGATAATGGTGGTTGTGGTTCTTAGACCTGAAATGACTGCACTCATCACATGTCATTGGGTACACTTTGACAACATCAAACTATGTTAGAAACATGGGTTGTTATAAAGGTGATGATTGGGTGACTTTGACACATGGGGATAAACTATGAGTGATAGAAATGGAATTTGTCCCTCCTATAGGAGTTTAATGTTCTAGGCCTCTTAATTAGAGAGACTGATAAATGCATGTCCATGCACAAGTGAGTCGCTATGTGATATTGAGCTTACATATATCTCAGACTATTTAATCTGGTTCAAGAAACAAGATTTAATGATGAAAAGGATGACTGCTCCATGCCTCGAGTTCAATCTGGACATCAGTGATAAAGGAACTTTACAAACACTGCAACACCATACACATATTGTAGGTTGAAGTTGTTCTCCAACTTTTCATTTACATATGTAGCATTGATGTGCGACTAGGAACCACTCATTTCTTGTGATGCCATAAGTTGTTATGGACATTCACTGTTAATGTAATATTGGACCTATAGGGTCACACACATAGGTGTCGACCTAGAAGAGGAGTATGATGTTGAATGACAATTGAATTAATTACTTAAATGTTTAGGTAATTGATTCATGCAATGAGTAGATTGAAAACACCGCCAAACACCCATCTCATGGCATGAGATGGCCGTCTGGAGTGCCAAACAGTCGTCTCATGGGTTGGGATGGGGTGTTTGAAATGTCAGAATAATTCAAGTTGAAACTAGACAAGGTGTGAACCGACCGAACCAATCGGCCCACTCGGGTTACCAGATGACCATCTGGGTGACTGAGACGTCTGTCTCACATGTGAGAGATCGGTCAGTTTGGCCGATGGAAGGTTCTAGATATTTTCCTACATTCTTTTGGATTGCACATTACTTAGAGTGCAAGGAAATAATGTTCAACATTAATGAGAAACAAATTGCCAATTTCATATGCAATTGGGAAACTATGAAATGACCATATCGTAGTATGAGACAACTGTCTCACATGCTAGACGATTGTCTGATGTGCTGGATGACCGTTTTGGTGATCACAGATTGTGAAAATTCAAGATCTTTGGGTCCCTTCCACTCTTGCACAGACTGGGAACCCTTGAAAAAACCCTACCTATAAATAGAGGGGTAATGGGGGCTTCCCAAAGCATATCACAAATAATTGAGAATCAGTTGCTCATAATTGTTTTCCTCTCTAGTTGTCATGACTAAGAGAGCCCAAGCAAGTCCTAACTGTCTAGGGAGAGATAGAAAAGGAGAGAACAACTGAGATCATTGTTGTGGGAGAGCAAGTTGGTGACTGGTATGTCAATGGAGGGACAACTCCTTACCATCTGTTCTAGAAAGACGACATGAGTTCTAAAGTGGTCCGTGTGGAATTCTCTAGAGGTGAGGTGGATTTTTCTCGTCGCTAAGGATAACATCATCAACTAGCAGTCCGTGACGAGAGGAGCTACTATAAAAGAAAATGTTTGAGTCTTCTATCTGTGGAGGAGCAATCAGATGAGCCCCAGTGCAACTAGGAATCAGAGTTGTGGATCGACAACAATGACGAGATGTCCTAGACTTGCTCTAGGACCAGTTATATCCTCAAAACCATCCTTTCCATCTTATAGTTATTGATGCAATTTGCTGGTTATAGGGAATATGGTAGATAAAATTTGTATTTTCACTACCTACTTTGTAGCCATATTTCACTACAGATATGACATTTTAGTTGGATTTATGAACAACATAAAATGTATTTACAACTAAAAGATTTATATGTAACCCTAATATCATTAGGAGTTGTTTAGTTTGATTTAGTAGGTTACAACTTTAATTGGGTGGAGAGTAGTAGGTTGATAATAGATGGATGATTAGATTTTGAGGATGACATCCTTTTAAGGGGTGGAGTGTTGTAACATATTAAAAGCTAACATATTAATCTAGAAACACTATACCTTATGATTAGGAGGATAATATGCTTGGTTCCAAAGATTTGACCAGATAAGGATAATGTTATACCTCAATGTATGTAGATAATGCATATAACTTCAATAACTTAATGCTGGCTTGTCCGATCTAGGTTACAACGGTACCAAATACACCTATATACATGGACATCTTAGGGAAAGATTGGACCATGCAGTCGCTAACACAAGCTTTATTGCTAACATCCCACATTTTATGGTTGAACATCTTCCACGTTCTAACTCAGACCACTATCTTATCCTATTGAGATCTGCGGTCCATTCCCCTACTACTCTGCGATTTGTGATTAGGGAAACATGGTCATGCAATGCTGAGTTCCAAAAACGTCTTGACACCAGCTGGAGACCAGATATGGATTTCCATGAAGTCCTTAACCACTCAAAAGGAGATATCCTGCAATGGGTCGCCGGCGTCAGAAAGGCAGAGGTTCGAGACAAGAGAAGGCTCTTAAGAAATCTAGTCAACCTACAGGGTAGCCTAGCTGAGAGATATGATAGTACTACTGTTATGCTTATAGCTGAAATGGAGATGAAATATAATGAACTGCTGAAACGAGAAGAGGATGATCTAAAATATAAGAGACACATAAACTGGCTTCTCAATGGAGATAATAACTCTAGATTCTAGAATGCATACGTTAAACAAAGACGAAGGCACAACAATGTTACCATGTTAAGGAATAGCACTGGCGAATGGATTACTGATGAGGTAGCTGTTCAGAATATGGTATTCTCATACTTCAAAGGCATTTTCATTGAACCAGCCCAAGTTGATATGGCAGCCGTTCAAGGCTTCGTGGGCTCTTTTAGGCCACTCGCTGCTGAGGAGTTTCTGGACATTGAAAGAACCTCTACGCTCCAGGAGATCCATAACATTTTAGCAAAGACAAATCCTCACAAGGCACCAGGACCAGATGGGGTAGATGGCTCTTTTATGCTAAAGAACTGGCATACTATTAAGAACTCTCTTCTCAAGATGGTTAATAAGGCCATGGCGGGGTCTGCCCTTGAGGAATCCTTCTGTAATGCAAGTATGGTACTGATCCCTAAAGTTACTAAACCAGAGAAATGTGAATAGCTCCGGGCTATCTCATTAAAATAATAACATCCTCAAAATAACTTCAAAAGTTATTATTGGACGGCTACAAAAATTTATGTCTGAGTGGATATCACCTACCCAAAGTGCCTTTGTCCCCGGAAGGCAAATTGCCGATAACATCACAGTCGCCCAGGAGATCATTCACATAATGAGAAGAAAATCCGCACCCAAGATAATGGCTATTAAGGTGAAGGCTTATGATAAGATGACATGGCCCTTTGTGGATAATACACTCTCAAAACTAAGACTTCCTTTGTCCATTAAAAGCTATATCCTCAACTCCATTTCAAGAGGCACATTAACTATAATATGGAATGGAAAACCTGCAAGTTCATTCAAAGAATCATGGGGCCTTAGACAAGGCGACCCATTATCCCCCTATGTGTTTGTCTTGTGTCTTGAACGATTGAGTCAATCGATTGAAGATATTGTTAGGAAGAAGAAATGGACTCCAATACGATTATATAGGGACAACCCTAAGATTTCCCACCTATGCTTTGCTGATGACTTGTTCCTATTTGCAAAGGCAGACATATCTGAAATGAAGACGATCCTAGATTGTTTTAGATTTTTCGGCGAGGTTTCTGGACAGTCTGTATCGGTAAGGAAATCATGTATATACTTCTCCAAGAGAGTTCCTCCAAACTTCGACGAAGAATCTACAACTTAAGTGGCTTTACGGAATTTGTTAACATGGGGAAGTACCTTGGAGTCCCACTCATTCATGGAAGGGTCACACACGAATCTTATGGATAGGTCGTAAATAGAATCTCCTCCAGTATCAACTCGTGGTCTGCCCACACTCTCAGTCTAGTCAGAAGAGTTTGCTTAGCTAAGTCTACACTGGCTGCAATCCTAAGCTATGTAATGCGGACCTCAGTACTACCAATGAAGATATGCGACCGTATTGACAATTCAATTCGTTCGTTCATATGGGCAGGTAGTCATAAGCAACATCCTATCTTACTAGTGGCATGGAACAAGCTTACTTGTGATAAGAAACATGACGGCTTGGGGTTAAGATCGATGAGGGAACTAAACCAAGCCTTGATCGTTAAGCATGCTTGGGAGTTAAGTGCAAACAAAAAGACCTTCTGGTGTGAAGGGATCTGGCCGAAGTATGTGGCATACAAATCTGGTTCTCAACCAACTATCTCCAAACTTGGTCGTGTAGTTTTGCATCACAAACCCTTCATCCATGAAAACTCTGTGATGATTCCAGTCAATGGCAGGGACACAAATGCATAGACAGATAAATGGTGGGTCAGCCCTCACGTGCTTAAGGATCTGGTTATCAAACCAATCCCCAGGGAGTTGAAGGACCTTAAAGTTGCAAGTCTCATCAATTTTGAAAATACTTGGGACAAGGAATTTCTGGAGGAATGGTTACCTCCAGACATAGTGAAGAAGGTGACCTGTACCACATTACCTTTGAACACTGACATGGCTAATGTTCGGGCCTGGTGTCATATTGACTCAGGTCAGTTTACTACTTGTAGTGCCTATGAGATTCTGAGGAAAGGGAAAGACATCATTTCCAATGGTAAGTGGAAGGTGATTTAGAAGGCAAATATTGCAATGAAGCTGAGATATTTTCTGTGGCTGGTTGGACACGGGACAATTTTAACCAATTGCAGAAGGGCTGCGAGAAACATGTCAACTGATAAAACATGCCCTCTCTGTGGACAAGATGATGAAACCACACTACATGCTCTTAGGGTCTGCATACATGCCTCACAGATCTGGAGGGAGGTTCTAGACGTGAGAACTTGGAGTAGTTTCTTTAGCGAAATGAATATCTGGAACTGGATTGCATATAATTTATCGACAACTAGGCCTCATGACATTATCTTTGTAGGAGGTTGCTGGTAGATCTGGAGGAATAGGAACTCACAAGTTTTTGAGACAAGAGGAAGACCATGACTTACGTCAAAGCAATAATCATGAAGGATGTGTACTTCCATCTCCAGGCTTGGTCACACGATACTACACCTCAACAATCTAACTCTACTGGAGTGAAGTGGAGGAAGCCATTGCAGAACTCTCTAAAGTTCAATATGGATGCAACCTTCAACTCGCATACTCTTCAATCTTCTCTTGTTGTTGTATCTTAGGATAGTAATGGAATCTGGAGAGGAGTATGGGGCAAGACAACAATGGCCAGGAGTGCACTTGAGGCAGAGGCTTAAGACATTGCCCTTGCTTTGGAGGTAGGACTGGCGTTTGCATGTAACATGCTATACTTTGAGTCGGATTCCAAGAATGTTATCAATGCACTGGAAAACAATACATGAGATAACCCTATGTTGGTGAGATGGATAGCAACTGTCAGACAGAATTGGAAACCTGACTGGTCTTATTCGTATGTTGGAAGAGAAGGTAATCGGGTAGCTGATCAGTTAGATAAGTTTTACCTCAAAAACACTAGAGGTTTTTATTTCTATAGAAATCCTTCATTAGTCTTAGTGAATGTAATCAACTTATATGCTTGTAATGTAGTAGTACTACCAGGTTTAATTCTACTAATAAGATCCTGATGAGTGTACTGTCCATGATGATATTGCTTGCTTGAGAGGGGTGAGATAAATAGAAACCCTCTGGCTTATCTAAAAAAAAAGATAAACCATAATATATATAGGTTTGAAAATAAATGTAACATATTAAGTGTATCTAGGTTCTATAATCAACATCAGATATAATAGTTTATACATATTATAAAAATAATCTATATGTGTGCTAACATGTAAGTGAGTTTGTAGTGGCTAAGATGTAAAGTAAGGGTGTAATGCTCTTAATACATGTATTGGAATGATAATAATTGGTTTTTTTATGTCCATAAATATGAATAATGTGTCATCATCTAAATAAAATTTAGTGAATGGACTTAATGGCTAAAATAAGGAAAATTTGGAAATTTGTGCATATAATGTAAGGAAACTCTTTTGGTAACAATGTCAGATAATAAGAATCAATTTAATCATTGATGATAGTAATGAGGTAATTTTATAATAATGATATAGTAGTTATGATCCTAAACCAAATTATATTAGACCTCTTCTAAGGAAGCTCAAAAACCAAATGTAATGGCAAAATTGTGTTCCTTCGGTGCCAAGTTTCACATCAATTGAATAATCCTAGATGTCTTTATTTAAATTAGGAAAGGGCATATATTATTATCTCAAAAATATTAAATGATACATATGACTACTCCAAAAGTAAAAAAAAATAGATTCTACATATCTTGGTTAGCATAGGTGTCAAATTTCATTATAAATGGAACTTGTTTGGGCCCTCAACTAATTAGGGAAAGAAAACATATTGAAAAAACAAAACATAAACGTATTTGACTAATTTTCCTATTTCCCTATAGGTATGTTTCAATTACTGTCACACATATATTTCCTTTTTTTTACTTGTGATGTCGGTTCTAGACCCTGTGTTCGTAATCGGATCGCAGTCTTGTCGTAATACTCCTACGACAAGTTTACATTGTATGTGGTGTTTTTCCTTCGATTTTCTCTTGTTGATATAGATCTCACCTCACATTCATTTTCCAAAAGTATTTGTCCATAAAATTTGTTACTCTTTCTCGACCGTTTCTATATCTAGTTTGTCTCTTTTCCTTCCCCAACTTGAAAATGCCCAAAAAGTATCAAAGACCCCTTCCTACCATGAGTTCTCAAACCAATCCACACTATCCAGAACCCCTATATAACCATTCAGAAGCCACCTCAATCCCTCAAGTTTCTCTCCCCCACCACTAATTTAACCCTAAATCCTATGTGTCACCACTACATGCATGCTTTACTCAATGGTAGACGTCCTCACCTCATGTTTAACTATGTTTGTCACGGACCATTTGATTCCATGGTAAGCCACCCTAAGATATTTTATCTCTTTCCATCATGAGCAACAACTATATGATTTAGTCTATGGTGAAAATGCTACTCCAGATCACACATACACTTTCACGACACCATTCTTAACAATTGATGGTAATTTCATCTATTTTCTTTCTGGTTTGCTCACCTACCTTCGTTGTGACCCTGTGAGTTCGTCTCAGGTGTTTTCTAGATCATTTCAGCCTCATCTTCTATTCCAATCTTGCTCCTTGAACATCCATGGAAGAGACCCATTCGTGGACTGCTAACCAATGGTCGACCCATCTAGATCATTGATATTGAAAGAGGTTGAGGATTCAGTAATGTTCTTCCCCAAACTCGTAACATAATGCAATGTCACCTAGTTTATCCCCCTTATTTCTCTAGTTGTGCACCATGTTAGTGATTCAGGCTGATAAGGTGCAACAAATATCTTGGTCATGAGTTCTCTATTAGGCCCTCATTTTAGATTCTGATTTGCTTAACATCATGAGGGGTATTTTCATCTTTTTGAAAATTTGTTTTAGTTTCAGCCACACGAGTTTCTATGTTCTAATGCTTTGACCAGGTCACTTCATATGGTAAAAAATGTACATGTGAGGTCTTCATGTCATTTTGAGTTTTTTTATAATTCAATATATTATATTATATTAAATAATTCATAGTAATTAATTGGTAAGTCATAAAGTTACGAGTAAATATGTTTTCAGAATAAAAAAATTATAATCTATCCAATGATATAATTTTTGTAACCTAAATCTAACAAATAGGTGTATGTAATGCATATTCCTAATTGGTTAGTAATTCCAAAAAATATAACCTAATTAAGTATAAGTCAGAAAAATAAAGTAAAATATAATCTACAAGATGATATGGTTTTATAACCTAATATATGACCAATAAAAAGAGAATTCTTAGGGTTTATATAATTAATGTGAACTTAACCATAATTTGATATAGATGCTATTAGGTGGCTTGTGAGTTAGATGTGGACCTAGAAATAAGAGTGGATATGTTTATAATCAAATTGAGGTATGTTGTGTTTCCTTACTTATTGAGCATTGACCTATGTTTTACCTCTCTCTTGGTCCTTTAGACATATTTTCCTATACAATTTTCTCTCTCTATTGATAGATTGACTCATTTGAGGACTTATATCCTGAAATTGATCTTGTGATATACTTAGCTTGATGGATATTCTATTTGGACACACATTTATATCTTGTTAATTTTATTCTATGTGGAAACTCTGATTTGATTATCTAATACCCTAACCTTCTTGTGGTGGACTTTATGATCTTATGCTTTACCTTACTTGTAAATATTGTTGGATGATTATATACGGGTCCTCTAACCCCATTTGATAATATTTGGATGTTCTTATCCCTTTTGGGAGCTTGAATGAAATTATTCTTACCTCTACATTGTGAATGGCTTATATTACAATGTTTCTAGTGGTGGGATAAGAGTAAAACCATATATAGGGTACATTGTTTCTGACTAAGTGTGATTTTTCACTCAATATATATAGGTAACACTTATTCCGCCCAGAATACACTTTTCCAACCACATTTTTGGCTGAGATTTTATGGTGTCCTAGACCTGCTTGAAATAACCTTAGTCTAATGCTTTTTACGTGCACCATTTATGATGATGATAATTTGTTGTGAGATTGAATAATGCAAGAAATCTCTTATTCTTTAACTTGTTCATAATGTTCTTTTGATATTTACTTGTATTTTCACATTCCCCCTTGATTTGGGAAGCATTTTTATATTTATGGTTCATATACCTAAAGTTGTTTGATTCATATTAATATACACATAGTGGCTTTTATGCTGACAACGTCCATTTTGTCTTCTCTTGTGGGGTATGCCTCCAACCCCTTAGGTTGAGGAATATGGAAGTATTGATATGATGCCATGGACCTGACTTAGAGAAGTTGGTTCTTGGGAGGCATACTTGGAATATCTTGGATTCTCTGTACTTAGATCCTGATGTTGTTGCATTCATACAAGTCCCTAGTGGGAGATTATTATGTTACTTTGTAAAAATTGAATATAGTCATTATATCCATTTATTGCCTTGTATAGAATTCATTAGAGAAAAGTATATCTATTCTAGCATACTTATTAATGTGTTTGGATTAGATGGTTTTATTCCTAAAATTCAGTGAGAAGTGGATCCCCTATCGGTTCCCACTCCTTAAATTTTCTCTCTCTCATGTCCATGAAACTTCTCGATTCATAGTCTGTTTGGTTTATGTGTGATTTGACACACAAAAATAATTTACTCAACCTTGACTTTCTATGTTTTGTAATGCACCTAAAAATCTTTGTAACATATCGAATTCTGGAATTTTGTCTTTTGACCCTCTTTCCCATCTTTTCCTTTCATTTCTATCCTTATTGGCCTTTCTATTTAATTTATGGAATTTATAGTGGTTTAGTGAACATTTATTCACTAATTATACCAATGGAAGGGTTTATGCACAAATACCTCAGTGAAATCTTAATTACCATAATTAAGTGCTCTAAACCTTAATCTAACTCTTTTGATGTGAAAACATAAAATATGCCACATAACTCATTTTGGTGATAATATGAAGATAAGAAACTTAATTGGATGAACAATTTAGATAATGGGCCGTTAATGGGCCATATGACATACCTCATAAAAATAAATCTCAAAATAGGAAACAAACTTCAAACTCGAATTCCACATATCAATATTAGCGTACATATCAAATTTCATCTAATTTGGACAACCTTGAAATATTAGGATAAGTTTAGGAGAGAGAAAATGAGTAAAAGGCATAAGTGATAAATAATGTGAATACATAACTTCAAAATATATAAATAATGACAAATTAATATTCTACACATCAAATATCACTTGTGGATAAAGTTTGGTCCAATTTGGATGTTGTTTGTGCAAGTTATGCAATTTGAGGTGCATTATGGACTTTTATGCAATTTACCCAATTGGGAGGTTTTCTTTGCAAATTATCTCCTGAATTTTAATCCTTAGATATTCCATTACCATTAACGAGATTTGAAACCATTGGAGAACCTAGTTTCACCTTGGTTTGATGGTATTTCTTTCCAAGGGCATTATAGGGATTACCCTCTTTATAAAGATGCTTATCCTTAAAAGCTATCAACCAATGAGGTTATTTCTTTCTTGCAAAACGGTGGGGATGGCCTAAAATAATCTATGGGCTCTTAGGACCGACTTTGGATATGCAGGAAGCCTCTATGAGCTATCCTCTTGCATGGCCATCAATCCCTAGGCTAAAGACACATGGAAAGTCCCTGAAGACTCCTCATTCATCATCTCTTTCTATATATAGCCATGTATACCCCTTCCCAACTCATAATTCGAAAATTCTTTCTCTCCTTTTCTTTCCTCTAGCTTATATAATAGTTCCTTATGTATTTTTCCATGAAGTTGCTGCCCCAAGGCAATGGATGGAGCCTACCTTGGTGAAGAAGGCTCCTAGGGCTTCCAAATTGCCCTATTAGGGTTCTAAAGCTCCTCCTTGGTGAATTCGACCAAAACTAGTAAGTTTCTTCCATTCCTTTCCTATTTTCATACTGTTAGTCTTCCTTACACCTTCTTCTAGGTCGGAACCATGACAATACATGGTAAAACTCCACCTAAAACCCTAAAACATATCATCTCCATGCTCTTTTGCTAGGGTTTGCACCTCTAAAAATGGAGAAGGTGATCTTTGATCAAGAAAGGAGCTAGGCTTGGAGAAACAAGACCTTCTAAGATCAGATTCTTGCTGTTTGGACCTTATTATCTTTCCTAGGTATGATATTCATAACCCCCTTCTCATATATTTCTTATTACATGCTTAAAACTCATAATCTTATGTAAAATTGATGATGTGTCGATTTCTAATTGGTCGATTTTCAATAATTCATAACTTTTGATTCGTTCGTCTAAGAATTAAAGTAAAATATGTTATGAACTCATAAAAACATGTTATTTTTAATAAAAATATTTCCAAGTATTGGTTTTCAGTTTTTTCGAAAAGTGTTTTTAGAAAATGAATTAAATACCTAAAAATCACCAAAAATACACTTTAACCTTCATAACTCCAATATATGCAAAATTATATGTTTTCTTAATCAGAAAAACCTAACTAAGTCAGTGGTGATATTTTTAAGGTCTGAGTTGAGGTTTTGTGTAAAAATTTCATAAATTAGGGTTTCAACTCTTTAAATGTATATATGTTATTCTAATACATGAAAATGAAATTGGAAATATGACAAGTGGACCTTGATTTCAACTAAAGGTTTGGAAAAGAGGTTAATAGGACTCTAAGTAAGAGAGGTATGTTGTATCCCCTGATCCTGTATGTTGAGCAATTCACCTATGCTTATTCATTCTATTTGTCCTATGGACATTATTCTATACACAATGTCTTTTCTTTTGAAAATCATTATTCATGTGAAATACCTTATTTGATGTTGAACATGTGATCATGTATATTCTTTTGAACTCTTATCTTATGCTCTGTTCATGATGGAACTCTAAAAGTTGACATGTGATGTCTTTTGCCCACTTATGAGGTGGATGTATATGTTGGTCACTTATGTGGTGACTAGTTTATATATTCTGACTATACTTTCTACTTGCCTTTACATTTAACATGCTATGTGATTCAGTAGCACTAGAGTAGTGTAATTGCATTGGTTTTTATGGTAGATGTGTTATTTCCTGCCAAGCAGATGTGATATTTCCTGCTCTTTTGGGATGGAAAGGAACCTCATACCCAGGGCAAGATGTGTGATTCTTGGCCCATGTTTTATATATTTGGGAGATTGGAAGTATTCCTTTCTCTATCAGGTTTCAAGTTTATGAGACTTGGCCGCCTTTGTCTTTATAATATTCTAGTTTTATGCTTATCTCACATGCATGCAGGATGATGGTTATGATATGTGCTTATGTGGCACCACTCTTTTATTTATTAATGGCAAGTATTCTTTTGTTATCATATTATTTCAACTACTTTTCTCTTGATACCTATTTGGGTGGTCCTTATCTTTTCTATGGGAAGACTTTTATATTTGATGTCCTTTATTCCATATATTGCTCAATTTCCTATTTAGTATGCACATACCAACCTTTGCTGATGTCATCTATTTTCTCTTCTTGCTGGGGTATGCTTCCAACCCCAGGTTAGATCAAGGAGTATATAGCTTTTGGCTTGGACCTAGCTCTTGGAGATTTTGCTTTGGAGACAAGATTTGAAGTAGTTTGGACTTCCCTCTATCTAGATCCTGTTTTGTATGTTGATGTAACCCTAAATGGGAGAATTTGATGTATTTTTGTAAACCTTTATGAAATTGAATATAGTCAGTTATTTCTTAGTCCGCTGCTTTCAAATGAGTTTTGATTATCACATTTTAGTAAAGGGGTGATCTCACCCCCTTACAGCATGGTATCAAAGCCCATGGTAGTGGAAATCTGACTATTTTAGTTTTGTCTCCCTAATTAGAATCCCTTCCTTACATAATTACTTTAGGTGATATGGTTGCCCTAGAGTTGATCTATAAATGATGAAATGTTGATTTAGGACCCTATAGTTCCACATTAGTATCATAATGAATAAAGCCCTAAAATACTCATAACTAATATATACATAACTTAATGTTGTTTAGGTTTGCCTTTAGGCAATTATTAGGGCATGAAGTTGAAGCAAAGGTGTCTAGAAAGGATCAGGTTCTGGGGGCTGGCAATATTTTCCTCCGCGCCACTTGCTTGGTTTACGAGGACTCCCAGATCCATATGATACCGGCCTGGCCTAAGCTGAAATAGATTGTCCGATATAGTTTGCTTTTAGGCAATAGTGACCTTAGACAACTATATTGTATATCTTTGGGAACCCTAAGTTTTAGGTTATGGTGACTTGTTTGAGGATGGATACCAAGACTAGTTTCCTTATGACCCATAGGACAACATGTTTGGATCGTTATCCCTAGAACCTAGACTTTGAAGTTTGGGGTTAAGTGAGCTATCAGAGTGTGCAGTGGATGTGTGATGGATTTTGTACATGGTTAAGTTAGACTCATCCTTTAACCCTAGTGTAGTTTGGCTTGATAGGTTGAACCCTTTAAGGGGTGGAGTATAGTTAGTTTGATGATGTTGGGTGGTTATATTTTGAGGATGAAATCCTCTCTAGGGGAATGGAGCCCTATAACATCTTGAAATCTATCTACACTATCTTTAGAAACCCTAACACCATACTTAGGAGGTTGTTGTGCTTGAAACCTTAGTGGGGTCCAAACAAGTTATAGTTATAGCCTAACATGTTTGTTTATATATTAATAAAAATATAACGTTCATCTGAGGAATAATTTATATGTTCAAACCCTAATGAATACCTAATGCACATAATATGAGTAACTCACATATTAATCCTAATGGATATTCATGGTGTTGCCCATGTCATAAACCAATAAACTCTAAATGAAATGACAAGTAAGATGATTGTAACCTAATCTTGGACATAATACATGCTAAGTAGAATATAGTGATCATATTAACCTGAACCCTAAGTTGTAATCATCTAACCTTAACATATACATCACTAATGCCTTTCATGATACATTAATTACATTAGGTGTCATAATCAATTAACATACTTTGATACGTATAAATGATATATATAATCATCTAATCACATATTAATTAGGTCATCAATATGAAATGCATGGTATGTTACCTTATTATCTAATACACATACGATTAGTCACTTAATGTGAATCAATTTGTAATATGCCTCACCTTGATCATTAAAATACATGGAATAACTTCAATATGAATATGAAGTGATTCGATTCACATAAATGTGCAAATCAATAATATAAATAAATATGATAAAATGATTAATGATGAAATAAATGTGAGAAATAAAGATAATGTGGTAATGAGATAACATTTAATATAAATATATGTAATTGATGTGATATAATTAGGATTGAATGAAGAATTAATGACAAATTGAATATTTCACGCAAAATAATTCGTTATAACTTAATGTGGTGATAGTATAAGGATAATGAAGTCGAAGTTCAAAATATTAAGGATAATGATCAAGTAACTTGAGGGAATTGAGTAACTCATAATTTTGCTAAAATTCTTAGTAAGATAAATAAAGAATATATATGTATATATGATGTTTCATGGATGATAATGAAATATAACTTCCTTGACATGCCATAATAAAATAATGGTGATAATTTGAGATCATAATGAATATAATGTTAATGAGCCAAAAGTGTAAATAACGTTAAATCTTCTAAAAAGAATATCTAAATAATAGAACCTAGGTGAACCTTGATAACCTAACCTATGTCGATATGCTTGTGGAGTATATGTTGATGAGTTGATTGGTAGAAGTTAAGGTTGGAGAAATAACCTGAAGTTTTGTGATGAGTTGTTGCACACTCACCCTTCCCTTCTTGCTTGTGATTTCGGGGACGAAATCCTCTTTAAGGGGTGGAGTGTTGTAACATACCGAATTTTGGAATTTTGTCTTTTGACCCTCTTTCCCATCTTTTCCTTTCATTTCTATCCTTATTGGCCTTTCTATTTAATTTATGGAATTTATAGTGGTTTAGTGAATATTTATTCACTAATTATACCAATGGAAGGGTTTATGCACAAATACCTCAGTGAAATCTTAATTACCAGAATTAAGTGCTCTAAACCTTAATCTAACTTTTTTTGATGTAAAAACATAAAATATGCCACATAACTCATTTTGGTGATAATATGAAGATAAGAAACTTAATTGGATGAACAATTTAGATAATGGTCCGTTAATGGGCCATATGACATATCTCATAAAAATAAATCTCAAACTAGGAAACAAACTTCAGATTCGAATTCTACATATCAATATTAGCATACATATCAAATTTCATCTAATTTGGACAACCTTGAAATATTAGGATAAGTTTAGGAGAGAGAAAATGAGTAAAAGGCATAAGTGATAAATAATGTGAATACATAACTTCAAAATATATAAATAATGGCAAATTAATATTCGACACATCAAATGTCACTTGTGGATAAAGTTTGGTCCGATTTGGATGTTGTTTGTGCAAGTTATGCAATTTGAGGTGCATTATGGACTTTTATGCAATTTACCCAATTGGGAGGTTTTCTTTGCAAATTATCTCCTGAATTTTAATCCTTAGATATTCCATTACCATTAAAGAGATTTGAAACCATTGGAGAACCTAGTTTCACCTTGGTTTGATGGTATTTCTTTCCAAGGGCATTATAGGGATTACCCTCTTTATAAAGATGCTTATCCTTAAAAGCTATCAACCAATGAGGTTATTTCTTTCTTGCAAAACGGTGGGGATGGCCTAAAATAATCTATGGGCTCTTAGGACCGACTTTGGATATGCATGAAGCCTCTATGAGCTATCCTCTTGCATGGCCATCAATCCCTAGGATAAAGACACATGGAAAGTCCCTTAAGACTCCTCATTCATCATCTCTTTCTATATATAGCCATGTATACCCCTTCCCAACTCATAATTCGAAAATTCTTGCTCTCCTTTTCTTTCCTCTAGCTTAGATAATAGTTCCTTATGTATTTGTACATGAAGTTGCTGCCCCAAGGCAATGGATGGAGCCTACCTTGATGAAGAAGGCTCCTAGGGCTTCCAAATTGCCCTATTAGGGTTCTAAAGCTCCTCCTTGGTGAATTCGACCAAAACTAGTAAGTTTCTTCCATTCCTTTCCTATTTTCATATTTTTAGTCTTCCTTACACCTTCTTCTAGGTCGGAACCATGACCATACATGGTAAAACTCCACCTAAAACCCTAAAATATATAATCTCCATGCTCTTTTGCTAGGGTTTGCACCTCAAAAAATGGAGAAGGTGATCTTTGATCAAGAAAGGAGCTAGGCTTGGAGAAACCAGACCTTCTAAGATCAGATTCTTGCTGTTTGGACCTTATTATCTTCCCTAGGTACGAGCTTCATAACCCCCTTCCCATATATTTCTTATTACATGCTTAAAACTCATGATCTTATGTAAAATTGACGATGTGTCGATTTCTAATTGGTCGATTTTCAATAATTCATAACTTTTGATTCGTTTGTCCAAGAATTAAAGTAAAATATGTTATGAACTCATAAAAACATGTTATTTTTAATAAAAATATTTCCAAGTATTGGTTTTCAGTTTTGTCAAAAAGTGTTTTTAGAAAATGAATTAAATACCTAAAAATCACCAAAAATACACTTTAACCTTCATAACTCCAATATATGCAAAATTATATGTTTTCTTAATCAGAAAAACCTAACTAAGTCAGTGGTGATATTTTTCAGGTCTGAATCGAGGTTTTGTGTAAAAATTTCATATATTAGGGTTTCAACTCTTTAAAAGTATATATGTTATTCTAATACATGAATATGAAATTGGAAATATGACAAGTGGACCTTGATTTCAACTAAAGGTTTGGAAAAGAGGTTAATAGGACTCTAAGTAAGAGGGGTATGTTGTATCCCCTATTCCTCTATGTTGAGCAATTCACCTATGCTTATTCATTCTATTTGTCCTATGGACATTAATCTATACACAATGTCTTTTCTTTTGAAAATCATTGTTCATGTAAAATACCTTATTTGATGTTGAACATGTGATCATGTATATTCTTTTGAACTCTTATCTTATGCTCTGTTCATGATGGAACTCTAAAAGTTGACATGTGATGTCTTTTGCCCACTTATGAGGTGGATGTATATGTTGGTCACTTATGTGGTGACTAGTTTATATATTCTGACTATACTTTCTACTTGCCTTTACATTTAACATGCTATGTGATTCAGTAGCACTAGAGTAGTGTAATTACATTGGTTTTTATGGTAAATGTGTTATTTCCTGCCAAGCAGATGTGATATTTCCTGCTCTTTTGGGATGGAAAGGAACCTCATACCCAGGGCAAGATGTGTGATTCTTGGCCCATGTTTTATATATTTGGGAGATTGGAAGTATTCCTTTCTCTATCAGGTTTCAAGTTTCTGAGACTTGGCCGCCTTTGTCTTTATAATATTCTAGTTTTATGATTATCTCACATTCATGCAGGATGATGGTTATGATGTGCTTATGTGGCACCACTCTTTTATTTAATAATGGCAAGTATTCTTTTGTTATCATATTATTTCAATTACTTTTCTCTTGATACCTATTTGGGTGGTCCTTATCTTTTCTATGGGAAAACTTTTATATCTGATGTCCTTTATTCCATATATTGCTCAATTTCCTATTTAGTATGCACATACCAGCCTTTGCTGATGTCATCTATTTTCTCTTCTTGCTGGGGTATACTTCCAACCCCAGGTTAGATCAAGGAGTATATAGCTTTTGGCTTGGACCTAGCTCTTGGAGATTTTGCTTTGGAGACAAGATTTGAAGTAGTTTAGAATTCCCTCTATCTAGATCCTATTTTGTATGTTGATGTAACCCTAAATGGGAGAATTTGATGTATTTTTGTAAACCTTTATGAAATTGAATATAGTCAGTTATTTCTTATTCCACTTATTTCAAATGAGTTTTGATTATCACATTTTAGTAAAGGGGTGATCTCACCCCCTTACAATCTTACTGAGATTCTTGAACCATATATCCATTGAATCTCTAATACCTAACCTACATATATGACCATACCCTGAACTCTACGAAACCTAGTGCAACATTTGCCTTATGCCAATTGTGACAAAGGGAACATCTTTTTCTTTTGCCAAAACCACCCTTGTGTTATTGTCACCCCTCTTATCGATAGTACTTCCCTTCCTGTTTTACCAATTACTCTAAGTGTATGGTACTTTCACACCCCTCTTTGCATGTGACATTTTCTTTTAGCTTGAGAGACTCCCATTTTATTAACCCAAAATTCATAAGTGGCTGTGGACTTGCTTCTCACGACCATGTCCTGTGAGTGGGGAAGAAGGAGATACACCTGTGGTGAACAACAACCCTGCCCTTGTTCTTGTTGCTTGGTTCGTTTTGGTCATATGGTAAAGTCATCATTCTTTTCTACCTAATTCAACAATAATTAGGAAACTTGTCTATGTTGCATTTATGCCTTGTCACAATCTAAGTTAATAAATACCCATATGACAGTTTATTGGTCCTTGACAAATGATTTTCATAATAAAACTAGAAATTAGTAATCTTGTAAAATTTGTAGTTAATTGTAGGAGCTTAGAAAAATACATAAAAATATGTTTTGCTATCCTAAAAATGATACAAATTTTTTGTAAGATTTTCTATGAGATTTGATTTTTTTATTTTAATGTAAATTTATTTAAAAAATAACTAATTGATACAATGTCCTTAAAATTACAAATAAATATAGACTTGAAATCAGGATAATGAGATGGATTTATTGATGGAGTTTTTGGGGTATGATTCCCACATCTTAAAGAATCAATTTTTAGGGTTACATAATTAATATGTAGATAAACCCTAACTAATGGAATTTTCATGATTAGGTAAGGAAACCTTTGTGGAAGAATTCTAGTAGTCTGAGTTTATCTTGGATCATAGAAGAGGTATGTTGTATCTCATTAATCATATTGAATAATAAATCTTATTTCTCTCTATGTTTCATCGCCTTACTTCTTAATTGAGAAATCCCTATGTTTCTCTCTCTTCATCTACTTGAAAACTCAAAACCCTAATCGTACACGATATATATATCTTTTGAGATTGTTCTTAATAGATACTTTTCCATTATTTCTCTTTCATCATAGAATTTGTTGTATCTTCTTTGATGGGTCCTCTGAACCCACATGATATTTAGTGGATGTTCTCATCCCTTCACATTTTGAATTGAACTTGCTTATTATTTTATATTCATCATGTGATGACTTCTAGCATAAATGTGCATACCTTATAAATTATGCAAAGGTGATAATTCCTTTATGTAAAATTATTGGAGCAGATGTGTTTCTTATCCTACTTATAGCTGATGTGTATATGTCCCTTCTCACCCCATATTCATGGTAGATGTGTTACTTCCTACCAACATGTTTATATTGTTCTAATTTCGTCACATGTAAAACATATGGATGCCTTTCTCATATTTGTCATTCCCTTATCCATTCTTAACTATACTTTATCTTTGATGCCCTATTTGCATGTTTGACTAACTAGTCATAACAAGAAGTGGTGACTCCATATTTTAGGAACCATATTTTATACCCCTGTCATTCATAATGTTTTAGGCACTAGATTTTATTCCCCTTCCGTATATGATATTAGGCATTGGGTTTGTTCCTTTTCCACGCATTGATGTTTTATTCCTCCTACAAAATGCTATATTTATTTGGCACTGAGGTTTTAGTCCTCCTTCCCCTTGGTATGGAATGTATGGGTTCCTACCCTACCTTTTAGTATATGCTAGTATGCTTATTACTACCTATGCAACCATTTATTTTTGTGGTTGTATTGATTTCACATTGTTTAAAAGGAAAGTAACTCTCTTATTGAGTATCTCTTTAAATGAAATAACTTTTAATAGTCATTGTTCTTTTGATAATCCATTTGGATGTTTTGATATCTTTCCCTTGATTTTGAAAGCCTTGGTAGATTTTATTATTATCCCTTTTCCTAATATTTATCAATCAATATTTATATGTACATATTGATATTCTTGTACTGACAACTTCCAATTTGTCTTCTTTTGTGAGATATGCTTCCAATCCCTTGGGTGAAGGACATGGAGGGCTTGACATGACGACCACTTGCTCTAGTAGAGATTACTCTTGGGAAATAGATTTCAAATAGTTTGGACATCCCTCTGCGTACTGAAGAGGTTGTTTCTATCATGTAATGTAATCCTGTAAACTGAAAATAGTCATGTTACTTTATTTCTCATTTATTCTTGCATACCATTCATTTGAATGAAAAAGTACACCTATTTCAACATAGTTGTTAGTTTGTTTGGATTGGATGTGTTTATTCCTCAATTTAGTAATGAATAGATCCCCTCTCAGGTCCCACTCCTTATAAGATGGTATAAAAGTTAAGGTAGCTAGATTCTCATTATTTCAATTTGTTTTCCCTTAAGTTTCCTTTCTTATCCCCTAGGTTTGATTTAGGACCCTTACCATTTGTAGAATCCCTAGATGAGAAGTTTACCATAGAAAATACATATGTTTTTTAATAGATAATGAAAGAAGTATGTAGAATCATATGTAGTACACATAAGGACCTTGATGAGTAAACCCTAATGTGACACGACCCATGAGTTCATACCCTAATATGTAGGTTAGTTGTGATATATCTCTTTGGATGAGTTCATACCCTAATATGTAGGTTAGTTGTGATATATCTCTTTGGATGATGTGTTTTACTTTAGAATGGAGTTCTATTATGTTGATGTCAAGGTAACATGTTAGTTAGTAATATGGAAAATTTGTGAGTTGGTTTATGCAATTGATTTTGGATCCATCCTTTAATTATATCATATAATACTCATCACCAAAAGGAACATTTTTCTTTATATACTATATGTACAAAGAAGTTTTTCTTTTAATTTTATCAGTATTTTCTTAAACTAGGTTCGAATGAAGGAATGTATGCTATTTGGAGTAGAAACCCTAGAACTAGTTGGCATAGGAATATCAAACTCTAGTTTTATTATGGAGTGTTTACTACAAGATGTGGCATGAAATAAAGGTTTATTGGTCCTACCCTGTTGTCTCCTTTAAGTTGTGGTAATGTCTCGCTAAATGGATATGTGCACCTTAGTGTTGCTAGATTAGATTCACAAGTACCTAAAACTCAACCCTAACTGTATAAGATCTTATATTTGGAGGTTTGACCTAAGGACATTTGAAATATACTTGGTAATCATAACTAAATGATGTACATTGAAACCCTGATACATGTAAGAGTTGTTTAGTTTGGCTTATTAGATTAAACCTTTTTCAGGGGTGGAAAGTAGTTAGTATGTAGTATAAGGTTAAATTTCATTAAGTTTCTTTTAGATCATGGCAACCACACACAGAGGCTCTGGCGATCCTGGTGGTGATCCTGGCGGCGCTTCTGGCGATCATCGTGATGCCGGTGATCCCCGACTTTCACTTGTCTCAACTTCTACTGGAGTTGTCGTCCACTCGACTGCCTCAAGCTTCTAGAGTAAACTCATAAAGAAACCTAAAAGTGATATCACGGCACTGGAGAAAGTTGTTATTGAGGTGAGGGATTACGCTCTTGTATACCCACAAGAAGAAGCGGATCTGAATGCGAAGAAGTGAAACAATTGTCTTGCAGGCTATGTGATTGGCTTCAAAGTTCATCTTCCGACTCTGCAAAGATATCCATCTCAGATCTAGAAACTTAATGGCACCATTGAAGTGATGAGTCACGGGAGAGGCTTCTTCTTAATCAGGTTTTCTGAGGAAGATCTTGTAACTATTGATGAAGGAGGACAATGGTTTGTCAGGGGTAAACCGCTGATTCTTCTAAGATGGAAACCTAGAGCAGTGTTGTTGAGATTCAGATTAGAGGACATTCCAGTTTGGATCAGAGTTCACGATCTTCCTTTGGAGCTTTGGGAATCAAAAATGTTCTCCAGAATTGGTTCCTTCTTGGGCATTTCGCTGAGGACTGATAGATTTACTTATGATCATCGCAAGTTGGAATATGCTCAAATGCAGGTCCTTCTTCCTTCTTCTTCCGCTTTTTCGGAGTCGATGGATGTTGTTGGTAGTAAGGGTGTGAAACATACTATCCAGCTGGAGTATGAATGGACTCCTAGCAGATGTCCGATTTGCAACCTATTTGGTCATAACGATTGCTCTGCTTTGGCTAAGGAGAAAATGGTATGGGTCCCCAAGAAATCTACTACCGTTGCTACTGCTAACATACAAGTCTCTCCCTCCAAACCCCCCAGCGCTCTTGAGGTTCCTGTGCTGAATGACTTAACCAATGAAGCTGGCCTGGAACCTACTGACAAGGCTCTTGGTATTGTTCCATTGGTTGGTGAGATAAAGGATGGTCCAAGTCGTATATCTGCTGAATCTAATAATGCTATGTTACTGAATGGTGAGCTAAACGATTCCCTGAAGCTTAATGATGAAATGTCTGAAAGTGTTGAAATAGAGGAAGAGGTTTTTCAAGACCCCTTAGAGGATGCTTCTATGCTTCTACCTGACGCCACATCTATTGAAGGTGAAGTTATAAACTTAGAAACTCCTCCTAACTCTATTGAACATAAAGATTCTGGACCTACTTTTGAACTTCCTAAAGGTAATAAGAAGAGAAATCCACGAGGTAAAGGTAAGAAGATTTCTTCTGACGAGAGTAACACTGCCTTAGATAATATATTTGACAAACTCTCTGATTCTCAGTCTGAGGATAGGTCTCAAACTAGTAAAGTACTGGTCTCAACTGGTTACCATGGATGAAAAACATCTCAGCATTATCTCTTGGAACGTCAGGGGGCTTAATAATAAATCCTTTAAAGTCCAAGAGGAAGTGTTGAGGTTTAGGCCTCATATTATTGTTCTTAATGAAACTAAGGTGCGTGCTGGGAAGATTCATAAGCTTTTAAATAAATTCTTTGCTGGTTTCAACTGGGTCTTGAATCATGATAGTCATGTTCTTGGGAGAGTTGTTGTCCTATGGGATAGTAATTACTGCTCTTTAACTAAAGTCTTTGAGTCGGATCAACTTATTCATACTAAAATTGTTGTGGATGATAAATCTTTCTATCTTACTGCTGTCTATGGGCATAATCCTGATCTTGATCGGGAGGCTCTCTGGAAGGATATTGAGTTCATTCATAATACTGTTTATGATCCCTGGACCATCCTTGGAGACTTTAATGATGTGAGGAACTTCAATGAAAAAATTGGAAGGGAGCCACCTACAAAGAAATCTATGGACGACTTTAATGAGTGTGTTGCTAATTGTGGTCTCTTTGAGCTTGCTATGAATGGTCCTTTCTTTTCTTGGGATAATCATCAGAGTGGTTTGAACTTTGCTACTTCCAAGATTGATAAAGTCCTTTATAATAATAACTTTATGGATTTTTTCCCTGAATTTCATGATGTTCTTGTTCCTAATATCACTAGTGATCACATGATTATGAATCTTATTATTGGAAATAATAGGAGAGTTCTTTCTCCTTTTAGGTTTATCAATGCTTGGGAAGATAGAAATGATTTTTTGGACTTGGTTTCTTCTACTTGGGATATCGATGCAGCTGGTTATCCTATGTTTGTTCTTTATTCTAAGTTCAGAAGGATGAGGAAACGTCTGTCTGAGTGGAACAAGAATGTTGTTGGTAATTTTTCTGATAAGGCTATTAGTCTTGAGAAACAGGCTATTGATTTGCAGGTTCTTCTTGATAATGATCCTACTAATGAAGAGTTGTGTAATTCTGCCCTTATTAGCAGGAAAGATGCTATTGAAGCCCGGATTACTAAAGAATCCCTTTTTAGGCAAAAATCTCGTATTCAATGGCTTCGTGAAGGGGATTCTAATACTCATTTCTTCTATTCTACTATGAAGACTAGAAGACAGAGAAATCACATTAAATATATGGATATTGATGGTGTTCTTATTCATAATCTTGTGGACATCAAAGCTTACA
Source organism: Alisma plantago-aquatica (assembly GCA_963693085.1). Classification (NCBI taxonomy): domain Eukaryota; kingdom Viridiplantae; phylum Streptophyta; class Magnoliopsida; order Alismatales; family Alismataceae; genus Alisma; species Alisma plantago-aquatica. Next base: position 622,402,669 of record OY856410.1, read on the forward strand.
TCTATGATTTTTACAACAATCTCTTCAACAATGGGTTTAAGTCTTGCTCTGAAGAGTTTTCTGATTTGAAGTTTTCTGCTATCTCTGATGTTCAAAAGCTTCAGCTGGGGAGATATGTCAGTCGAGAGGAAGTTATATCTGTTATTGATGATCTTAATGTGGATAAATGCTCGGGTCCTGATGGTATGAATGGCAAATTTATTGAAACTAGTTGGCCTATTATTGGCAATGATGTTATGTCTGCTATCCTGGATTTCTTCTCTTCTGGTAGACTTTTGAAAGAGGCCAATCGTACTTTTCTCACCCTTATTCCTAAAAATGATGACTGTCATCTTATTAAGAATTGGAGACCCATTGCTTTGTGTAATGTGGTTTATAAGGTCATTTCTAAAGTCCTCACAAATAGACTTCAGGATGTTCTCCCCTCACTTATTAGCATTAATCAATGTGCTTTTGTGAAGGAAAGAAGTATCAAAGATGCTATTCTTCTGTCTAATGAGCTCATCCATGATTTTAACAAAGTTAAAGGGAAAGGAAGGATGTGTGTCAAAGTTGATCTTATTAAAGCTTATGATACTGTCTCTTGGCATGCTCTTTTCAAGATCTTAAAGCTTATGAATTTCCCTATGAAGTGGATTGTTTGGATTAGAGAGATTTTTGATACATGTTCTTATGAGATTTTGTTTAATGGAGAGCCTACTACCCCTTTTAAGCCTACTAATGGTATTAGGCAGGGCGATCCTCTTGCCCCCTACCTGTTCATCATTATTATGGAAACTTTCACTCAACTGATTAACAAGGAGGTTAAGTTGGGGAATATTAAACCTTTGTGTGCTTCTAGTGATTTGAGTATCTCTCATATTGCTTTTGCTGATGATCTTATGATCTTTATGGAAGCTGATGCCCTTGGTGCTACTTCTTTGAAAAGGGTTCTCGATAAGCTTGCTAAAATTACTGGTTTGAGTATCAATTATGAGAAAAGTTCTATTTTCTTTAGTCTTGATGCTGATAAAGATCTTATCTCTGGTATCCGGGGCATTCAATCTAATATTCTGCCTAAAAGATACTTGGGTATCCCCCTTTTTACTGGTAAGCTGTCCAAGAAATTTTGTTTCCCTTTGATTGATAGATTGAAGAAGAGGCTTGATGGTTGGAAAACCAAGCAGCCGTCCTTTGCTGGAAGATTAGATCTTTGTAACTTCACATTGACCTCTATTCATCACTACTGGTCTTCCTCTTTTCCTCTTCCTAGCTCGATTTGTGAGGAGATTGAAAGGACTATAAGGAACTTCCTTTGGGGTCAGTCTGAAGGGAGAAGTAATCTTCATGTGGTCAAATGGTCTGATATTACTAAACCCAAAGATGAGGGTGGTTTGGCTATTAAAAAGGTCAAAGAGGTCTGTAAAGCTTCTGTTGTCTTTAACATTTGGCGTATTGCTTCTAAGAAGGATAGTCTCTGGATTAAATGGATTCACGAGAAGTATCTTTCAAAGAAATCTATTTGGAATCTTGATATTTCTGGTAATCTTTCTTGGTATGTTATCCAGCTGATCAGGCATCTTGATGACTTCAAAAACTTGGTTAGTTACAATATTGGTGATGGGGCTAACACTTGGCTATGGAAAGACCCGTGGATTCCTCACAATCTTTTCATGTGTGATTGCATTGGGAGTAAGGAGATTATTAGATCGGGTCTTCCTTTTACTTGTAAAGTTAGTGCTGTTGTTGATGGAAATCAGTGGAGATTCTCTGATTCCAGGCTGCATGATGTTCTGAACAATTTCCTTGCTAGTATTCCTTCTCCCTCTGGTGAAATGGACAACATTTGTATTAACAAGGACAGTAAAGTTACCCTAAAGAAAGTTTGGAATCTTATTAGAATATGTGGTTCTTCGGACCCTGTCTTTTCTTGGGTTTGGAGTTTCAGGTGTCCTAGAAGATTCCAATTGACTTCCTGGAAAACTGCTCATGGGAGGTTCCTTACAACTGATTATGTGAGAAGAATGGGCATCTCTACCCCGTCTATGTGCTTTGTTTGCAGACAAGATTGCGAGTACACTCACCATATCCTGTTTGATTGTCCAGTCTCTATGTTCTTATGGAGCTCTGCCTTCAATGAGAAGTTAATCAGTTGCATTCCTATTAGAAGAGAGGATCTTACTGCTTTATCCAGCAGAGTTAGCCATGGTATTGGCATTTCTATTATTCACCTGATCTGGATGGAAAGGAATTCAAGAGTTCACGAGGAAAAATCTATGGAGGCTTCTGTTCTTTGGCGTTTAGTGAAGGACTATGCTAATCAATTTTAGTGTCTGCTTGTCTCCTCTCTTCTTTTTGTTGCTTCTTTTTATCTTTGGCTTTTAGCCTGTACAGTTAGCTTGGTGAGTTCTCTTGATCTCACAGGCCTTTTCTCTTTCCTTGTACAATTTTTTTTTACAAAATAGCAATATAGGTCTTGGTTCACCCAAAAAAAAGGTTAGATTTCGGGGATGACATACTCTTTAAGGGGTGAAGTGTTGTAACTTACCAGAACCTGACCTCCTACCATTGAAAACCCTAATATTAAAGGTTGGATTCCTCTAGGTATAGTTAAGGGATCAAACCCCAATCAAGGCATAACATATACCCTGACATGGAGATACAATGGGTCTGGATGACCTTAGATGCCTTGTTTGACCTAATTTGAATATTAGAAACCTCATAATGTGCAAGATAGGTTCTTGTCACAAATAACCTTAATGGGATGGAAATAATAAATAGTTCATGTTAAGGTGGTTTATATTGATGAATAATAAATCTTTGGATTTTGTATAAAAATCCTAGTTCTTATAATATTAACAACTCAAACACTTGAATTACACTAATAAAGTAAAGTCCTAGATCCATGTAATAATAAATGTCAAGTTCCTCATTAAGAATAATTCAAGTGTTTATGTGTATTGATGTGTTTTCAACTCTAAATAAGGTAGCAAATTATAATAATGTGCTAAATCATGAAGATAATGATTTTGAACATATTGATACTAATAATAATGAAAATTAAACAACCAAAATGGGAAGAAAAGGATACATGGCATAATGGGAGTTGGTTTGCTATTAACTAGAAATGTAACATCTTATTTAAAGAGAGTTTTGGTTTAAATAAATGATGCGTCACGTGTTAAAAGTAAAGAAAGTATTTCATGATAAGATAACCCTACAATAAATCTAATGCCAACCCAATTATCCATAAATATACTTATTTGGTGAACAAATATGGAGACCAACTTCTTCCAACTCTATTCCATTTGAATAACTTAATTAGTGATTATAAAAAAATAAATAATATGATATTAGGATTACTCATGTTTTAGTTATCTTTGGAGCCAAGTTTCACCACTTAATGAGTAATACTAGATACCTTAATTTAACTATAAATAAAATGCTATTTAAAATCCATAATATTAAATAACACAATGGTTCACTTTAAAAATGAAAACTAATGTCAAATTTAGATTATACAATCCTTAATTAGCATAAGTATAAATTTTGGTTTTATTTGAAAGTTGCCTGAGCCCTCAAATAATTAGGAAAATAAACCATATTAGACCACTTCTAAAATTCTATTAAAATGAATATATGTAGTCACTTTCCTATAGTTTGTGATTATAATGTTATCACATTTAGTTTCCACCATTTAACCTATATCATGCCCCACTATGGGCTGTCTGATCACGATCGAACCACTTGTGGGTCATCTTTAAGTAGGAGAGCACCCCACGTGTGAAAAATAGATCTCTGATTTCTCAATCTTATAACATGGGTTTCTCACTCTCATGTACATGGACTTCTTGATTGTTCTTCCTTTGGATTACTTGTGCAATTGTACACACAACAAGAAATTACTCAGACATGACTTTCCTTGTTTCCCTATACACCCAAAAATCTTCATGAGATTCTTGAACAATCTAGAATTCTATCTCTAATACCTAGCCTATATATGACCATACCCTGACTTTCATTGGCACTATTGCAACCTTTTACTTGTGCCAATTGTGATCAAACGAACATCTTTTTCTTCCACCAACTCCACCTTTTTCCTACTGCAACCCCTCTTACCTGAAGCATTTCCCTTCCTCTTTCCCCAATTTATCTGAGGGTAAGTTACTTTGACACCGCCTCTTTGTATGCAACTTGTAGTTTTGCCCCAAGAAAAGTTCATTTTCTTTTCAGCAAGTTCAATTGTGGCTACTGACCAGATGGTTGTGGTAATGGTGTGTGAGCCTAGAAGATGGATATTCACCCATGGGGAACCCTAGTACTGTCCCTATTCTCATTTCTTGGTTTGTTTTAGTCATAGGTGTAAACTTGTCACTATATTTTCTTTTTTTTTCTTTTTAGTCAAAAATAGGTTTCTCACCAGTTTAATTTATAGTTATGCCCTATCATAGTCTAAGTTAATAAACACCCATTCAAGGGTTCATTGGTCTTGACAAATGATTTTCTCTAATTAAACCAGTAAAATCAATAATGTTGTAAACTTCATAACTTATTGTAGGAGTACCAGAAAAATATATAAAATATGTTTTGGAATCCTAAAATTGGACTTTTTGGTATGGTTTTCAATTACCTACATGAAATTGGTTTTTGGATTTTTTGGATTTTTCATATAAATATATTTAAATACATTACTTAAATTAAAATCATAACGATTTGATACAATGACCTAAAATTACATATAAATATGTTTTCAAAATCCAGAGAATGGGACAAATTTATTGATAGAGTTCTTAGGGTTTGATTCCCATTTTTGAAGCATCAATGTTTCGTGTTACATAATTATTATATGGATAAATCCTAACAAATGTATTTTTCATGATTAGATGATGAACTTTGGTGGAAAGAATCTAGTAGTATTTAGTTGAACTAGGATTAGAGAAGAGGTATGTTGCAACTCCCTAATCATATTGAAAAATTAATTGAATTTCTCTCATTTGATGTATGTTGCATCACATTACTTCTAAATTGAAAGAGCACCTATGATTCTCTCTATTGATCTACTTAATGACCCAAAAACCTAATTTTATTTCTACATATATCTCATTTGAGATTGTTCTTAAAAGATACCTATTCATTGTTCTCTTTCATAACTGAGTTTGATGGCTCCTCTGACCCCACTTGATATACAATTGATGTTCTCATCCCTCACATTTTTAATTGAACTTTCTTATTCTTTTATATGGATCATGTAGTGACTTCTAGTATAATGTAAAATATTAATTTTGTGTGGATGTGTAAATTCCAAACCTTGTAAATTGTGCAAAGGTGATAATTCATTCATGTGAAATTATTAAAGAAGATGTGTATCATTACTACTCAAAGCATCTGTCTATATGTTCCTGGTCACCCCATATTCATGGTAGATGTGTTATTTTCTACCAAAATGTTTATTTTGTTCTAGTTATGTCTCTTGTAAAAAACATGGATGCCCTTCTCATATGTGTCATTCCCTAATTTGAGTTTGACTACTTTATATTGCTTTCTGTATTTTCATGTGTGACTAACTAGTCATAACTACAAGTGGTGATTCCATATTTTAGGCACCAAATTTTATTCCCCTGCCATTCATGATGTTTTAGTCACTAGGTTTTATTCCCCGCCAAGAAGTGGGTTTTATTCAACTGCCACATATGATATTAGGCATTGGGTTGTATTCCCCTACCATGCACTAAGGTTATATTCCTCCTGCAAAACACTATATCTATTTGGCACTATGGTTTTAGTGGTCCTGACCCTTGATATGGAATATATGGGTTCCTACCCAACTTTTTTAGTATATGCTAGTCTGTTTATTGCTCACCAATGCAACTATTTATATTTGTGGTTTAATTGATGTGACTTTTTTAAAAGGAAAGAAAATCCTTTATTTATTATCTCTTTAAATTTAATACCTTGTTAGTAATCATAATTCTTTTGATCATCCATTTGTATGTTTGATATCTTCTCTTAGTTTAGGAAGCCTTGATAAAGTTTATTGCTGTCATTTTTCCTAAAATGTCTCAATCTGTATTTATATGCATATACTAGAATTATCTTATTTTGTGGGATATTCTTCCAACCCCTTAGGTGAAGGACATGTTGGGGTTGACATGACGACCTAGACTTGACCTAGTGGAGGGGACTCTTGGGAGATAGACATGAAATAGCTTGGATAGTCCTCTTCTTAGTGAAGACATTGTTTCTTTCATGTAAACCCAATTGCGAGATTATTATCTTGTCTTGTAAATTAAAAATATTCATGATACCTTATATTGTTTCTATTCTTTTTTTTCTCCCTCAAACATGTTTCCTTCTTTTAATTCAAAAAATTGGTGTGTCAACACCACACCACAAGAATGAAATCTAGGATAAAGTACATATACAAGTAAACAAGAGGAGGACTTTACAGAAGAAATTGTACACCAAAAAAAGACTATCCAATAATGTGAAAAAAAACGTGTACATAAAGAATTATATCAAGGGAATGTTCAATAGAAAATAAGGACCAAGAAAAGTGGAAACATACCCTCAACCTGAACATAAAGAACTAGAACATAAGAATTGGAAATATGACTTAAACTTAGTTCAAAATTTGCTACAATTACAGGTGCAATCTTCAAAGATGATCTTTTTTATGTGGTTCCAAATATTATATAAGGTAATGATACTAGCTCATCTATGAGACTTGTTTCCGAAAATGGTAATATATTTAATACATGAAGGAATAAAGGGAATTAACTTTGTATCCTTGACATGATTCTAAACAACATAGACAACTTTACAATGAAAGCAGACATGGGAACTCGAATCTTCAAAAAGCATGCACATCATGCAAATGGAAGGAAATATGAATCCCTTTATTCTCAAATTGTTGGGAATCTGAAGGCAATCCCAACCCAAATTACAGAAGATAATTCTATTAAGATTCCATAGCCAAGTTTACTAATCAATCACATAAGAACTAGTTCTATAAGCTTAACAAATGTCTTTAAGTTTAATCTTAGTTTTACCATTGAACACGATTATGTCTTCTTTGGGGTAATAAATACATACAACATTTTTTATTTGTCAGAAGTACTCTCTGAAGCAACATCATTCTTGGATGTGGAGGTAGAATTGTAAGCATAGGAACATTGATCTACCACATATTAGTTTTAATTTTGGGAATGGTAGTAACATCTTTTTGTGGAGAGACTTGTGACTCGATGTAAATAAGTTCTTATAAGATGTTGTTGACCCCATAAATTTTCTCTACCTTGGCAAAGGAAAGCTTGTACTTATATTGACAATGGGAAATGGTGTATCCCTGATAATATAAGGATAAAATCCCTTGTCCATTTCCTCAATCTGTGTTGTTGCTATTCTTGTATGACATTAATTTGAAAAATGAAAAAAATACACCTCTTCTAGCATACTTATTAGTGTGTTTGGATTGGGTATGTCTACTCCGAAATCAAGTAAGGATTGTATCCCCTCTACGGTCCCACTCCTTACACACACTCATATATCATGTTTGGCCATATAGTTGTTCTATAAAACTTGCTTTTTAATCTGAAAGGGGTTGTTTGGTCACAAAATACTCTAGTTGCACTCCTCTAATTCAACCATCCTATTTTGTTCCTGTAACAAACATCATATTGGTACTCACTCTCCCATTCAATTGTAGTACCCAAGTAATGAAACTTATTGCATTTTGCTACATCCAATTCATTCAAGTTGACCACACCATTCACAATTCTACACTGGTTGAAATTTCAATCCATATATTTACTTTCACTTATATTGATCATAAATCCATTAGATTCCAATGCATCTATACATAATTCAACTTTATCATTCAATATTTCATTTTTTTAATTAATCAACACAATATAATCGTCATATAACACACAACAAGGGATATTATCTTGAACATGGTTTGTCTACTCATCCATAACAAGAAAAAATAGATATGGTCCGATTGTTAATCCTTTATGTACCCCAATGGTGACAGAAAAAGTTTGTGTCACTCCTGTAGGAGTCCTAGCACTTGCAAGTGAGCCTTCACACATAAGTTTAATCAGGTCAATGAATTAGATAGACACACCCTATTTATGAAATACTTTCTATAGTATTTCTCTAGGTACTCGATCTTAGACCTCTTCTAGATCAACAAAAACCATATGAGTATCTCAAATGTTTTCTTTGTACTTCTCCATAGGACTCCTTATCAAAAAATAACATCTATGGTTGATCTTCATGACATAAAATGGAACTGGTTGTCTTGTGTATGCGTTATGGATCTTAGGCTTTGCTCAATAATATTCTCCCAAAACTTCATAGTGTGATTCATCAACTTGATACCTTTGTACTTTCTACAGCTTCGACATATCCTTTTTTCTTGTAGATTGGGACTATAGTAATGTTTCTCCATTCATCTGACATATTCTTTGTCTTCATAATATTGTTAAAGAAATTTGTTGACCACATAGATCCTTATTCCCCCATAGTCTTCCATACATTAATTAGAATACCATCTAGAGCTCATGCCTTTTTTATTTTCATCTTTTTCAAAACGTTCTTGACCTCAAATAGTGAAACTCATCCTTTTTAATTTATATCTCTTACACTAATGTCCCTGAGTCTATTACATAATTCATAGTATCTCCATTGTAAATCTTACGAAAGTAGTTTCATAATTTGTACTTTTTATCATCATAATTCACCAACACTCTACCATCTTCATTCTTGATGCACTCCACTTCACTCAATTCTCTTCCTTTCCTTTCTCTTATGTGATCCATTTTATAAATATCTGTTTCCCCTTATGTACTGCCCAACTTCTTATATATCTCATCAAAGTATATGGACCTTGCCTCTTGGACTTCCTTCCAGCATCTTTCTTTTCTTTTTTGTAAATATTATAAGTTGCATCATATCTAGATTTGGGAAAGCTCCTATTGATGTCTCTTTTGAGTTTAATAGTCTTTTGTACTTCATACCACCATCAGCTCTCTTTATGTGGAGGCCCATAACCTTAGGACTCTTCCAAAACCCCTTCAACAATTTTTGTTAGGAAGACATACTTTGCCACATATATTTAACATCAGACCTCTAGTTCCAAGCTCTATCCTAGATAAGTTTATCATGAAATGTTAATTTCTTTTCCCTTTCACGATTTCATTACTTGATCATTCTAATTGTCTTTTCTTATACTTACCTTTGTTTATCTTCATGTAATCATCCATAGCTACCAACCTATGTTTCTTGGTGAGTTATTCCCTATGGACCACTCAACAATCCTTGCATAGCTTAGGTCCAAAAGTCTTGTAAGGAAGTAATCCACTAGGCTACAATTGTGCCAACTCTTGAAAGTAATAATATTATGATCTCTTTTTTTGAAATGTGTATTTTCCAAAATCATATCAAAAGCAACTAAAAGATCTAAAATCCTCTACCCCTCTCTGTGACAATCACTATGCAAATGATAGAAATCATCACGTAAAACCATGCGAAAGCAACCATTAACAACAAATTACAAAAAATCACTAAAAATTAAATTCATTTCTGCACAAAGACCCACTGTCAGGAAATTTTCACAAAAGGCCCAAGGCCATTGTAAAGAGGCGAGATCACATCTTTACTAAAATTTAAAGGAAATACAAACATCCACAATTTTAACAAGAATTTCGAGATTTTGTGGATGATTGCATAATATTCCAAGTAAATAAGCATGATTCCAGATACATAATAAAATGTCAATAGAAGCGGAAAGAAAGAAATAATAAGATGTGCATGGCTTTATTGTTTATTACATAACTGATTTCTAAAAGAAAAGATAAGATAAGAGGACCTAGCTCTAGCAACCTAGCCATCCTTCTTGAAAATCTAAAGATCAACTGCGGAGAGAAACTTACTTCAAGCTTGTCCTTCACCTTGCACAACACCAACACCTGGGCGGTTGGGAAGTCACCCATCAAGAGGAAAAGAGATAAAAGTATGTGTTACAAGAATATTCTAAAAGTGGCAATGAAAGTTGTAACAATTAAATTAGGCTAGATAACTGTTGCAAAGTGACACATCAAAGAGTATGAGGCTTTTTATAATGAAACTTGCCAATAACAAAATAGATAAGGGTTTTGCATGTAAATTAATATGTCTACCTAACTAAGTAGGGTTGAGGCACCTACCGGACCTCTAATCTTAGGTGAGGGAAGAATAAGACATTTCCAGTCACCTATAATATATATTGGGGAGAATTATAAACATTCCCCTAGGGCGATTATATACATGCCCTCTATGGGTGGTTGTACATAAGTACCACTACTTTAATATTAAATAGAACATTTAATTACATGCTAACAAAGGAGTTATGGCAAGATTAAGAAAAAGATTATGTAACATGGCAGTGGGGTATGAATACCCAAACAAGATAATACTACAACTAATTTTGAGGCAATAAACAATTTAGGTTTCCAGAATCAATGATTTAGATCAGGTTAAGCCTCATAATAAATTATGGATAATGGTATAATATTTTCCCAACTGAAAGGTAGATGCACAAACAAAACACATACCTTAGCCTCAGGTGTTCAAGAATTCCTCTTTCCAACCCTTCACACGAATTTTAGAATCCACTTCCCCTAGTTCATCATTAGATTTATAAATTAGAATTGTATGCATTCTTTGAAGGTTGAGAAACCGTAATATTACTCTTTTTGTGCAAACCATCGATTTAGACTCCAAAAACCTCACCATCATCTCAGTTAGGATTTCCTGGTCAAAATAACATATAATATTGTATGTTTTGAAAACATGGACTTTTAAGGTTAATTTTTGTGAATTTTAAGTTAATTAAATCATTCTTAAAATTATGTTTTCGCAAAAATCAATATCAAAACTCAAAATTATTTTTAATGAATAGGTCTCGCTTTCCTGATTTCTAAACACTATCTACTTTTAATTTTTGACATCAGAATCAATTTATACAATTTATTTTGTCTCGACCAACCACAACCTGCCACGTAGGCAAGGCAAGCAAAGCCAAGCGGTCGCGAGCGATTGGGAGCGGTGACCCGCGTCTCAGGGACGCATGTAGCAGGTCGAGCGGCCGGGTCAAAACAGGGTAAAAAGGCACGATTGCCCTGAATGAAAAAAAGAAAAGGAGAGATGAGCGGGGGCAAAACGGTAAAACGACGAGGTCATCATCCACCTCTCGCCCGGTTGTCCTCGCGCAAGAACAACAGCAGCTTTTTGTGATGGATTTGTGGAAAAACGCTATAGGCGACGAGAAACCACACACAAGTAGTCGAATCGAAGCACACACGAAGCCGAACTAGATGGTACCTGTCGATTGGACGGAGAAGAAGCAACTAGAGAAGGAGGGGCGCCGCAAGCTAGGGATCCTCGGAGGCCAGTTGGGAGTGAGTTCGTCCAGGAAATGCCAAATTGAGAGCACGAGCGAGTTTCTAAGGTGATGGCTGTCGCTGGGGTTGCAATATTTATAGGCAAGGTACCCTAGGTTAGGGTTTAGGTAGGAGCAAGGAGAGGAGGTCGGCGGCCTGATTGGGCATTTCTTGAAAACTCGTCTAGTCCCAAAGTTTTTGGGATAATCTTGTGCGGAATCGCGCAAGGAATCCAAAAAACAAATTTGAGAAAAAATCGTCGAGTAAAACTCAAGATATATCTATTTGAAAAATCGAGGAAATCAAGGCATGTTGCCTTATACGACTAGAGGTAGAAGATGACTGTGAGTCATCTAATCAATGATCTCGAGTCCATGATGGACTCTGGGCCGTCCGATCGCACGGATGAAACAAGGAATAGTTGCAAAATAAAATTCGACCAAAACTCAATTAATTCTTAAATGTTTTTCTCTCTCTTCTTTTGGAGGCTCAAACATTGTCCAAAAATTACCGAATTTTATATTCTGACTTATTTTGATGCTTAGAATCCAAATATGGAGTTAATTTTGCCTTTTGAGAAAGTTTGATATGTAAAATAATTAAAATTTCATTTTCTCTTTCCGCCTTCAAAAGAGGTGATAACATTATCTAAATTTTGTGTAACTTCACCCATAAGTCTCCTTAAGAGTTTGGAACACGATTTTGCAATTATCTTCACCATATGAGATTATTTATTTATTTATTAAAATAATAGTATATTGTACATACTTTCTCTCACCAATTTTACACATTATTCACACATTATCCAAATTAGCTGCAAATTTGCCCAAAGGCTTATTTTTATGTTTAGAATACGAATTTGGAGTTATTTTCCTGGTTTGAGAACATTAAGTATTTTATTTCACTTTATTGGCATATTTCCTATTTTCTTTTAATAATGTCATTAATATTTATATTTATTTTTCAATGATACTTGGCCCTTAAGTTACATTTTGCTCAAGGAAATGAATTTAAGTGTCAAATTATCCTAATGGTTTCAAATTATATTATTTGGTGCAAAAATCTTTCTAATTATCTTCTTTACCCATTAATTCTCATATTATCTTTAAATATTGCATTTATCTTTTCCCTTATATGAAATTCGTATTTTCTTTTATTTCTCTTATTCTAGGAAGTGCTAGAAAGTTCCAAGACAAATTATTTTATTCTTTTTATTGCTTAGTGTACAATTTGCACTTTCTGCCCATTATCTAAATATAACTAGGGTATTTGTGCATATAATCCTATATTTAGAATATATGGGAAACATTTATCCAATAACCATCATAATTCCTCAAAATCAAATCCAAAGGCATATGGAACGAGAAGAAGGACAAAAACTTATAGAAAAGAGTACAAAGAGGTACATAGAGGATTTTAGTATGTTACAGCCATATATATGTGTACACCATTGTTTGCTTCATATTACAAGGATATGGGATATCAATTGCTTTACCAAAACATATACAAAAACAATATTACACATTGAAGCGTTCTTAGCTAAAATCTCAGATTGATCATGAAACCGGATATGAAAACTATCTCCCAAGGACCTGAGAGTAGATGGATGACACATATGACTCTATTTCTACTAGACAAATATCAGCAGACTCAACCTAAGTTGTTACTATTGTCCTTGCTGCTGCTTGTTCTTGGCTACACACTCACTACCTTCTTATGCACGTCCACCTAAAAAGTTATGGAACCCATGGGGTGAGACAACAACTCCTAGCGAGAGATATAACTCTCCTCTAACATTATTATTATCATAGTTAAACTTTTATGAATGAGAGTAGAAAAACCTTTATTGAATTAAATATGTATAGCTATTGATTATATGCAAGGTAGAGCAGTCTCATCATTTCATTAGTTCAAATATCTACAACTGAGCAATAGATCATTTAATCACTTTTAAAAGGAATATGAAGAACATGTATAACTGTTATAAACTAAACAATATAAAAGCAATGCAAGGCTTCAATCAATGTTTGCCTATTTGATCCTTAAACAAATACACTATATGGCTGATTACATTTTTCAACAATCAATCTTATGCCCCGTGGAGATGGGAATATACCTTTCATTTCCAACTGAACACTGTGATGTAAAGCATCAATGCCATAAAGGTCTTATGTAAGAGCCGGAATCCATGAACTCATCTTCCTCGATTAGTATGAGAGTGTTAGAGACATTATGAGTCAAACTGCAATTATCTACCCTAGCAAATAGAGACTCTTCTCTATAGAGATACAACATGTAGCATGTTCTCTGTTCAGGTTATGACCTTCCCTCAATACTACTTATATTTTATTGAGTCATGGCCTGTAGCCATACTGTTGTTTTGTATTGGAGCTACATCCTTGACCACACTCTTTTCAGGGTATGGCCTGTAGCCAATCCTGTGAATTCAGGATACAACTTGTACCCCACATACTCAACAATATGCGTTCCGAGTTAAACTCGTTTCACCATTCAACAAGTTTTGACACCATATGGATCTATGGCCATGGAAACTATATTTTTAGTTCCACTTGATTAATTATACCAATTGTTGTGTCTTTTAGTATCAATCAAGTTACAACGTACAACCTACAACCAAATTCTATAAAAGCTAAGGTGCAGAGTATTAAAACAATATGTATCATTATTTGAACTACAATCTGATTTCCATCACTTCATATCATTATGTCACTACCAGCCACAAGGCTATTGTTATAACAAATCATCAAGGGATATCAATTCCTTATATCAGTACTAGAGGATATCACCTCAATTAGGCATTAAGCCTTTACTAGGTCCTAAGACCCATCACATCACACATGGTGATTCATTGTTATCTCATCATGCCTCATTATGCTCATAAGCATTTCTCATGCCAAACATTACTTCTACCAATTTAAATGTAGTTGTCATAGAAGCCTTTAACCATTATGTTCAGAAAGAGGATATATCAAAACACATTAAATACCTTTAACTAAAGCAAGCCTAGCACCATAAGATCTCTATTATAGGATTAAACCTCATACCGATTTCACATGTTTTAGGTGTCAAGCCCTTAGTTCATCATTTGAGGAATGTCACCTCTTACCAGGTAACAATCACCTATAGGTCATCAGACCCATACATGTCTTATTTATTGTACAAGCATTTCACATGGTTCATGAAACATTATATAATCAGTTTCATGCTAATAAATCATAGCTTATACCTAGTTATGCTCATTATCTGCATGGTTATGTTCTCATGGTAAAAGTAATATTAAATAATGGCAACATCATGCCATATAGAGAATCATTCAAATTCCATCCTTCTCATAATTAGGGTTAGGGTTTCCTCTTATAGCCAATTAGGGTTTTCAAGTTCATAATTAACAACCACACCCTAATTCTCATCATAAGAGATATAATATTGCTACAAGTATTCAAGCATACTTAATTACTTTCATTAATCATCATCAATTGATTATAAACATAAGGTATTACCTTTCTCATATGAGTAGTACAAGTTTCTCTTTCATCCTTACTAGGATATTGATTTCAACATACTTATTATATTAGTTGAATCCACTTTATGGTTTATCATTCCCATACTTATTGAAGTGCATTCATCTCATTACCTCATAGTGTATCAATTAGTTATATCAAAGGGTACCAACCTACACTCATCAAGGTGTGTCAGCCTAGGTGTATCGGCCTACATGTTACACCTTGTTTTGGCATAGACACGTGTTTGTGTTGGACAAGATACCATTACTTGTATCGGACAAGGCATATCAAATGGTATCAGTTTAGAGATGCTTGAGAAGGTATATCGTCTATAGTGTACTTTTAGGGTATCGACCACTCTATCTATTTGTGTATCGGCCACATCAACCCATTGTGTATCAGCCACACCATCAACTAGGGTATCGACCACTCAACCAACTAGTGTGTTGACCACACCATCAACTAGGATATTGACCTAGCTATCCCTTTGTGTATCGGCCACATAGCTTACTATGGGATATCAGCCTCTGAGGTTTAATTTGTATCGGGTGAACCCTTATTCAAAACCTTAGTTTTCTCACCTATTGGCATCACCACTACTTGGTGTATCGGCCAAGGCTTCAAGAAGTATACTGCCCCCACCTTCACATGATGTGTCGTTCTAGAGGGGTGTCATATTATGAGTGTATGAGTTTAGGGTTAGGTTTGGCCATATCAGACTCTACACTCAACTAAGGAAACATGATTCAATACTCTATCTCCACTAGACATCTCTTAGTCATGATGAGCTAGTATTATAAAAGCATATCATTTTATGGTGTCCAACATATCGACCTTGCTTACTCTAGGTCATAACGGATTAACAACATATCGTTCTAGAGCATCGCAAGTCATGTCCGTCATCCATGTAATGATGCAGGTATGTGTATTGACTTGGCTAACTTCTAGATATTGACTTGCCTTGTTCTTAGCCTTAGGTGACATGTTAGACAATTAAAAGAATAATATTCCTACTCATGTAACAAATCTATAGGGGTAGGAGTTCATGTGTATCCGTTTCCATTCATTTACTTTTGTATCGGGTGAGGGTTTCCCACAAATCGATACCTATTTGTACATATTGGTTCCATCATCTTCAAGCTCCAAATTTTCGTCCACAACCACTCTAGTTCATGGACATCAGCCCCATATCTCCATTAGAGCTCATAGAACCATCATTCAAATAAGAAAAGTTAAAGTAAAGAAGGAATCATCAAGTATTGCATGACAAAAGGTGAATAATAACAAAGTTGAGTTCAAGTTATATAACACGCCTCAAGATCACCAATAAAGCTTCAAGATTAAAAGATCCACATTTTCAAGGTTGAAGATGACTTATCAATATTCCATGACTTGATCATAACACCTCTATATGAAAGGAGATACCATAATAAGGAACTTGGTGAAGAAGGAAAGAAAGAAAGGAATCATGATCCAAGAAGCATAGCCAATTCAAGGTAGGACATAACCATGGCTTTACCTTGGGCAAGTTGTTCAACCTTCCTTTTCCTCCTTGAGATCCTAGGGTCGTCCATCAAGCAAGAGATGGTATAGGAGTGGAAAGGTTTACTAGGAGGTGAAAAGAGAGGTATATATAGTTGAGGCTCATGAAAGAGAGTATGTGTAAGGTGTCATCACCATATGTACGTGGGTGACACGTGTCCATGCATGGTGATACCATGCAACCACACTTATATTGAAATGCAAAATTCTTGTGGATAATCCAAGGGTGAGATACGGGCCATTGGGTATCTTGCTTAACAAGATATCACAACCCAATATCACATTGTGTACACACCGTTACAACTTTTGCAAGGATGTCTTAAACAAATAGGCTTCCCCTATTTGAGGTGCTTATCTCGACATGAATGCTTCTAAAAAGTTGCTAAACCGATAGGGGACTTCCTCCATGGTTTCTAAACCGATAAGCAACCCCATATACCCTTCACAACTCGACACAACCTCACCTAGAGTTCAAGATACTCAACATTCTATGATTCTTATGTCACCAAGAGTGTTATCACTCAACCAAAACCCAAACAAGGCACACCCTCCTCTCTCTCTACTCTGGATGATACTAAGAGAGAGTAGGAATACTATAGAGGTAATAAATTGCACATAAACCCCATATATTGGGTAAATTGCAAGTTACACCAAAACTATTATATATAACACAAATAGTCTTCACACATGCTCAAACTTGAAACCTGAGATCTCCTTAGGTCTTATTTAATTTTTAAAAGATTAAAAAAGGTTCTAATCATCTCACTAAGGCAAAACATCCAGGGTTATCTAAAACCAAAGTCAGGGTCATTACAAGTTATAAACCCCTAACAAGGATGTCACCCTTGAAATCCCAGGGGAAAGGAGATAGATTTACTTATCCATTGCACCTTCAAACTTTCAAATATTTCTTTGATGTTAGGATAATGTCATAAGAATTGACCAAAATATTTGTTCCTCCATCCAAGGTCAACACAAAATTCGTTGTACAAGGCACATTCTCAACTTATCCTCTCCATTACTGGCTACAAAGTTAACCCTATGCCTAAGTGATACTTTCTTAGTCATAAAAGCACTATGCATACTTGCCCTTATTTATCTCAGAGGACAACTCCTTCTTATGTATCATCTTCTCAGGGTTATCTCAAAATCTAGGTCAAGGTCCTTACACTCTCCATTTAATTTGCCATATCCAAAACCACATGAACTATCTCATATCCAACATTCCTACTCCCCACATTACCATTTAAGTCACTCACAATAATGATCTTCTCCTCTTGTTGGTATTTCTTTCATCAATTCATCCATGATATCTTAGAAATCCTTCTTTTTGCCTCTCACTAAGTCCAACTTGAGGGCATAAGCATTTATTATATTTAAAATCCTTTTGCCAATAACAACCTTGATAGCTACAATTCTATCATCCATCCATGTGGTCTTTCCAACATCATCCTTCAACATATTATCAACAATAATACCAACGCAGTTTCTATGTATGTCAATACTTGTATACCAAAATGTGTTCCCTATGTATCCAATATCTCTGCATCGTTCCCCTGTCCACTTGGTTTCTGACAATAGAAAAATCTTAAATTTTCTTTTACTCATGGTACCTACTATATCCAAAGACTTTCCTATTAAAGATGCAATATTTCAAGATCCCACTCTAATATGTATTTTCTGAACTTGCTTTTGTACCTATCTCCTTTGAAAAGATTGTCCTTGCACATTTTCACTACATCTAGACAATTATGCAGAAAGACTATTATAACCATACACATGTTTTAAACATAGTATCCACTTTTCTTTACCCATACCCATACAAGGTCTGGAAACCCCTGTTTTCCCATCAATACAATCGAGAAAGACTGTGTTGAAACCCCTTAGATATTTGTCACTGTAGTCGAGTGTTGATGTAGTGTGTTGCTAGATAGGGATCCAACAATGAAATTACTATAAGGATCCAAGTCATAGAAAGAGTGAAAACGTTTTATGGATGGTTGTCGACCTACTATCAACCCTCCTCCCTTACCTAGGCTTGGAACCAACTATACTCTCAAAGAACGTATGAAAACATAGGTGGAATCAAGTAGATATGTTTATTTCTACAACATATGTACGTGAACTGAAGATCTTTATCCTCTACTTCTTGTTATATTATTAATCTATGTAGAGAGGATAATTTCTTTTTCAATATTCAACTTGTTGACAATTGCCTTCTTTACCCACTCCTACTTTTGCCTTAAATGTAGAAGTATTATAGATTTGTCCAAACATAGAACGTATCTTGTCTTTCTCTTTCCCTTGGACTTTCCTTTTCCTTTAATGACCAACAAAATGGAGTTGGGCTTGTCTTTCATTTTCCCCTCAACTATTCTCAACATGCCAGTTGCTCTATAAATGGTTTAACAAGATGTGATCATGTTGTAGTTCATGGTGAATTGTTTATATGAATCCAACAATGTTTGTAGGATCACATCCATGGCCAACTCTTGGCCAAAAGGAAATCCTAGTATACTTGGGATTTCCACATACCCAATTAACTTGATCATATGGAGTACACCTATATAACCTTCACTATTTTGTACTTAAACAATGCATTGTGACATCATACCTTTCTTTCCTTGCTTGTTCTTGGTACATATTCCTAAAATGTTTTATCATCTCAATAACTCTCATGTTCTCATATTTTTTTGCAAAGGTCATGATTCATGGAGCATAGCACAAGTAACTTGATGTCCATAACATGAACACAAGGCTTCTTAAAAGATTCCCTTTCTACCCTAGGCATATTTGGAGTTGGTTCATTTGGCACTAGTTTGTCAACAACATAGAGCTTACACTCATGTGTGAGAACAATTCTCAATGTCCTACATGAGTCATGAAGGTTATTTCCATTATGTTTTTCCTTCACGAGGAGCTATCATAGTGAAAAGTTGTTATTTTTGGTTTCCATTTGATCTACTACAAGTATTTGGAAGAGTTTTTTATTTTATAGATATTAGTTTGGTCTTTAAATTAATATCACTCCAACTATTTTATTTTAAATTAATAGCCGCAACTATTAATTCAAGAAATTGCATCATACAATCATCTAGTGAGACAAGATCCATATTTGATCAAATGATGAGTCATCTTTGTCTGATCACCCACGACTTGATTATTTAGGCAAGTTAATTTTTTCCAATTCCTTCTAATACAACTGTTGATATATGCATGCACAAACTTTTATCACAACGATATATTTGCCTCTAGATTCTTAATCCTATTAGCGTCACCTAGTTAGGTCTGACCCAAAGGCCAACACAATAGAATATGCATCCTTCTTTGGCATACCCACAATCTATTCTGACACTTCCTTAAGGTAGATAGTGCACCACGATTTGATGTGCTCACACTAACTCAATCATTATTTACATGTGTATTCTACAATAAAAAAACTAAAAGTTAATATTTTATTGAAGAAGTCTTATTTACAAATATTCATGTCCAAACATACATACATACATACATACATATAATATGTGTCATCTACGCATTATATCAACAAACCATAAACAACATAAACAATCATTCGACATTAGTTATGTCCATACCAATGTAATCCTTTGGTGAAAAAAAAGGATTACTATCCACCTAAGGAGCATTGAATCATATGCTTCATCAATTTGTGGTGTGCTGCATCACATCAAAGGCTCCATGCATGCTCCTTGGATCTTCATGATTGCCTCATCTTACCAAGTCCTTCAAAATTTAATTCTATTTCTATCTAATATTTACATGATATGTAGCAACATAAAGTTACATTTGAGGGGAGTAAGAAGGAACATAAACCATTACATTTGGAATAATAAATGAGGCTTGACATGTAAGTCAAGTACTTGTCAACCAAAAGGTTCTATTCACATCCACATCATGCACACACAAAGTGGTCTTTTTGCGTAACCATGCACTATTCCACCAAACAAAACATATTTTGGTAGCAACATGTATGGCTTATAGATGTATCACATGTTATACATACATACACACATCTCAAAATGCACGCGCACAAACACACACACAAGCTCACACACTCACACACTCTCTTTCTCTCTCCCTCTCTCTCTCTCTCTCACACACACACACAGAGAGAGACACACACACACAAATATATATATATATATATATATATATATATATATATATATATATATATATATATATATATATATATATATATATATATATATATATATATGGACAATCATCATGAAACATTGCATGTGCTTGGAATTAACAAGGTATACATATTTACATCTATCGCTCAGATCATATGTAATGGAACAACAGGAATAAAATTCAATCTGGTTCGAGATCTCAATTTATAATAGTTTGATGTGTATATAATGCCACATTAGGGATTCTTGGATGTGACATGTGCAACAGAAGCAACTAAATGTTAAATAAAGTCAACAGTCCCACAAGGGGATCTCATCAATAACAATATACTAGGAATGAAGGTTGTGAGTTACCTTTTTGTTGAGTAGATCTAGTAATTTTCCTCATAAAGAATAGAAGATGAAAGAATTTCAATAATGTTGTGCAAACGTAGTCATGAAAATGTCTATGTCTTTATGTTTTCCATATAGATTTGGGAAACTCTACTTGCACTCTAAGAACTGGGGGGGAAGAAGCAACCTTTTATTTGGGAATGTTCTAGTCTTGCACCACTTCTCCTTAGCTCTCTCCCTCTCTCTCTCTCTCTCTCTCTCTCTTTTCAGTAATGTTGGCTAGGGTTCACATGTTAAAAGCTATGTAATTAAAAACTTGGTTGTCATTCCCCTTTATATAGGAGAGGTAGGAAAACTTGGTTTCTAGTAAACCCTAGGAAACAAAAAGACAATGGCCTCTTTTTAGCATCACACTCATAGACAACTAGTTGAGTGCATTCCTTGGTCTATTTGGTTAACTAGCTGCATCGGGATGCTTTGGAATGACCTATCTGGGACTTCTAGTCGAGCGACTAGGCTGGGTCATAATATTTTGGATCCAATCAACTGATCCGTAGATCAGATCCAGTTGGGTGAGTGGGTCATCCAGTCAACGGATTGGCTTATAAAGTCCACTTGGTCGACCGGGCTAGCCAGTCGACCGAATTGTTGTATATCAACTTGTTCATCAACTAGACCTTCTAATCAATTGACTGGTCATTCCAGTAGGGTGATTGCACTTTCCAATCAATCAAATGGGTTTTCATTTAGTCCTTCATGTTCTAATTAATTGCCTAAAACTTTTAATAACCAACTTATTATATGTCCATAAGTATACTCCTAGTCCCTATGCATCCTATGTGTGTGACCTTATATGATCCAAATTATTTTGTTACTAATATATAATAGTCATATAATAATATCACAAACAATGTTTAGTATCTAGAAAGACCTCATTGCCACCCAAGTAATTTGAGAAGTTGGAGAAAACATTCAAAAAGTATTCTGACCAGTGTTATAATGATCATATAATCTCATTGCCTCTGATATCCAGATTGAATGAGAGGCATGGACACATCATCCTATTAATATTCAATCTGTGTTTGTTGGTCTAGAGTTGATTAATTTGTATAAGTATGAGCTCAATATCATATAATTACTTACATGATCATGGCAATTCATTTCATTATATCTCACATCAAGTGTTTGGTATATCACTCCAATAGGAGGGACAAATTTCATCTACATCACTCACAATAATCCAAATGTGTCACAATTCACCCAAGCATCACCTCTATGGCAACCCTTATTAAAGGTCATGTTGGGTAGTGTTGAAGTACACTAAACAACATATAATCATTTTAGAAACTTCCGGTATAAGGACCACAATCACCACTGTCCTATGAGATATGATCATGATTACCATTTATGGCTTCCATGTATCATACTTAGGTTGGGCCTGTCTAGTACACTTGTCCATAACGTGCCTATGTGTTTAACATTATATCTAATGTCATGACTAATGAGACATTGTCATCAATGAACACTCTATCAACCTTAATGTATTATTATTGTCCTACTTTCCACAATATCTAAACTACAAACCTAAGAAAAAATGAATACTCTTGGCATACATACAATCTCATGATCAAGTACTCAACCCAAAATCACGTCATCGAGTCATTAATTCTTAAGACATTGTTATATTAATTCATTATCTCATATTGAAACAACCATATTAACTAGAATTGCATTTATTAGTAATCAAATCAACTACAAAGTGTGTCATTATCATATGAATGGCTCTCAAGGCATACTACCGACAATACCTAGTGATCATGTTGTAGTTCTTACTGATATTTAATGTCAATTAAGTTTTTATAAGATATTGATGGCAATAGCATAGATACATGAATATAGCATTATGGAGGAGTACGAGCAAAATTATCTGAAGTGGCCACACTTGTAGGAGACTTAACCGATGAAAGTGAGTTGTAAGAGGAAGAATGTTCATAAGTTTTTGTTTTATGATGATTTTGACTTGGTTTCTTTTTTTTCATTTTCTTATGAGATTATACTCATGTAAAGTTAAAAAAGTTTAGCTCTATTTTATTTTATCAAGTATATTCCTTGTAATTGCAATATTGAATTACAATTTGTAGCATTATCTCATGTATAGGGCTCAAATCTTCTATTCAAGGTAGTATAGCCTCACACTGAACTGCAATTTGTAGCATTATCTCATGAATAGGGCTCAAAGCTTCTATTCAAGGTAGTATAGCCTTTTGTGGACCAAGGAAACCCATGAAAGTATGGTGTGATTATGTGGTGGAAGTATTGAGTGTGATTTTATGAATTCCACTAATTGTCCTCCATTAGTCTCATGCCTAATGTCCTTGATACAGTTTGGGTGCATTTTAGACCAATATTTCTACTTTTCCTAAAATTCCCAAAAGGATAGGAGATTTTTTCTGAGGGAGACAGTAAAACTTGATGCCTCACTAGCTTTGTCACAAGTACATGTTTTAGTATTTGTGTCATTAAGGTAGAGAACTATGAAATTGCTACTTGCAACCTTAAGATAGAGTTCAGTTCCTCACTGGTTGTTAACAACGTGTTAGATGATGTATTTTTTGTTAATAAATGTTGGGGTATGTTGTCATCTGCACTTACCTAATGGTGTTAGTACCATTATTGGGTAGTGATTCTCAGAGCCTTAGGATGTGCATGAAGTTATGAGCATGCATAACTCATGGAGGGTTTCCTTGATTTGAGCTTCACATGATTGGGAAATTTGTTGTAAAGGATACATTGGTTGTACCAACACTAATGAATAGGGCATAAAAATGCCCATTTCGTCCCTTTATACCTATTATATAGTGAATTAGATTCTAGGTTGACCTTGTTTGGATGAAGGCTGCATATAGTGATGAACATATTCTATGTAGAATTCACATAGGTGGGGGTAAAATCATCGTCACCCTAATGAAATGTAGAAAATAGATAATACATGTGTGCATGTATCATGCAATCTGGAAAGCATGTCTGATGAATAAACTAGTTTGTCATCTTATTAAGTTATAAGGATTTTAATTAGATTAATTTAGTGGGTGATTTTGAATCAGTCTTAACTTGTAGTAGGACAATGCCAGGAATGATGGTCATGGTAGTTCAGTCGCATCCTCAATGTTTCAGCTGTGTAACCCTCATCTTCTATGATGACACATGATTGTCACCATCTTAGTCGAGGAGGGGTTTATAATGTCAGTTTGGAATACATTCCTACACAACTGCCTTATCGTCAATAGTAGTATCTCTTGACATATATGGAGTTGAATGAAAACAAGTGGATGTCTTGGTCCATATGTTGTAGTGACATGACACACCATGAAAAACTTCATGTATAGTGTGCAAACCGTCCTATTAAGGGTCAAACATATCTTGGGTGTCTAGATTGAAGTTGATGCATCCTAGGTGTCTAGGTTGAATGACATGCATTGATCACATTTTTTGCATTTTGAGGGTGTGTCTTTTTGATGAATGATAAGGCTATCCTAGATTACGGTTTATGGTGTATGGCATGGAGCCTTTGGTCTTGGATCACATGTAGTGTGTTTATACAATATTGGACCAAATATGATTTGGGGATGTTTTCTGTTGTTTTCAACCAAAATAACATAAAAATCATTGTGTGCAAGTGATATTTCTTGTATTCATGTTCGTTAATCATTAGTATTATGTAAATTATTTCAATTGGAAAACTTAAGAAAATAACTTTTGCATCCGTTCATAGTATGATTATCCTTCACAAACACTTTATCATGATCATTCTTGATGCATTTATTTGAATCAAGTCTCTTCCTTTTCTTTATCTTATATGAGGCCGTTTATATATCTCTAGTTTTCTTCCCAACTTCTTATATACCATGTCAAAATATCTAGATATAGCATCTTGAACTACTTTCTTAACTACTAACTATACTAGGTCTTACCAATTAAAAGTTGCAACATATTAATATTTAGACAAACTCTTATAAATCTCCCTTTTGATTTCAATAGCCTTTCATGATCCATTATTCTACCACCGAGGCCTATCTCATGAGCCCCCCGCCACCATTTGGACTCCATCAAGAAATCTTTGACAACTTTTATTACATAGGATCTCATATTAAGCCATGCACTATTAACATAAACTCAAGGTTCCAAGAGCCATCCTTGATAAACTTATAATATATGTATTTTTTTTTCTTTAGTAATACACTACTTTATCCTTGTATCTTGGATACTTTAGTATTACCATTGTTTACCTCCAAAATAGTGGTCTTCTAAAATAAAAATTTATCCAATTACATAAACTAACATCCTCTCTCCTTCACTATTTTTGTTGTCATATCAAAAATCACCATAAGTTCTCTCATAACTACCAATTCTAGTCTGTGATATTTGATCACTCCCAACAAAGATCTTATGAACTACTCATATTCCATGCATCAACTCATCTATGATATCCCAAGAATCCTTTTTAGCCTCATTTCTAAGGTCAACTACAAGGACATATGG
Organism: Alisma plantago-aquatica; assembly: GCA_963693085.1. NCBI lineage: Eukaryota > Viridiplantae > Streptophyta > Magnoliopsida > Alismatales > Alismataceae > Alisma > Alisma plantago-aquatica. The sequence continues at coordinate 622,428,169 of OY856410.1, forward strand.
ACTAATAATAACAAAAATCTTTCCCCTAAAAATAAGATTAATAGCTAATACTCTATCGACCATTGTTTTCTTCTTGAAAAAATCATCCTTTAAAATCTTATAAACAAAAACTCCGACACCATTCTTATGCTTGTCAATATATATACCATATTTTTATAGATTTTTTCTTAAATATCTCAACATGATTCCCTTGTCCAGTTGATTTCCAAGACAAGATATATCGACTTTTCTTTTGATCTTGGTCTTTACTGTCTCCAAAAATTGTATTGCGAAAAATTCTAAGATCCCACTATAATGTTTTTCTGAACTTGATTATTTACCTTCCACTTTTGAAAATGGTGTAATTTTTTTATATATTTAGACAATGATCTTGTGAGGATCATTTTTCACCCACAATTGTGCAAGGTTTGGAAATCCTTGCTTTTTTAAACACAACTTGGAGTTTTTGTGGCAATTCTGCATATTTATCACTACATTTGGATGCCGATGCAACACATAGTTGGGTAGGTGATAATACCCAGATAGGCATTACTTCTATGTACATAAATATAGTTTCATGCCTATAATATCCTTGGTATCCCCAAACATATTTTTCCACTCTTTTAAGATATGTTTTCTTAACTATACATTTTTGGTACTTGTAACTACCAAATTGAGAAGACAACAACTCCATCAATTCCTAGGATGAATAACGAAAAAATTCAAACTAAGCCACTAATTTGGCTTGATGAAACTGACATGTGTGAATCCAACCCGAAACAGTTTTGGTACAGACAACTCCAACATCCACTGTCTTCATCAATTGAATTATGCCATATTGATGATACAAAACCAACTGGGGTTTGTGCAAGGAATTTATCAATATCCTTCATTTGAGGACAACCAATGAACATCAAGAAATGGTCTCTCTCCTTTGTCTAGGGACAAATGATGAACATAAATCAATGAGACACCAACCTAAAAATTCACTAAGTGATGGAAACAAATATCTAATAGACCAAAGACACACAAGTGTCACCAACTCACACAAATTTGTCCAATTTCACCACCTTCACAACATGGAGCAAAATTGACATCGGTTCATCCAGACTAGATCTACTTTGCTCACCCTGATTGATATGTTACCTACTAGTACAAATACCCCTCGTTGGCCATTAGGCCATGGGCTCGTCATTTTTGGTGCCTATACCTCTACCCTAGAGATCCAAGTCCCAAGAGGGCTAAGGATCTCACCCTACATCTATATCAATTTTTTTGTGTCCATTTCCATCATTTGACATGATTTTTCATCAACCACTTCCATTCCACACTCATTTCTATCATTTTCCACCTTCACCCAACAAACTACCTAACCCTAGTTCACCCAAATGTTGTGGGGTTTTTGTCCACCCATCCGCTGAAGTTGTTATTCAATATGGAATCAGGGGAAAAGAAGGCCAAGGAGTCCACGAGATCAAGGAGGATAATGTAAAGGATGTGATCCAGCCCATCTAGAGGCTAAGGAGTGAGATCCACCTCTCCTCCATAGGCTCCTCTCTTCCTCTTCCTCTTTTCTTTTAGTGTTCTGATTTATTTCTATACTAATGATGTATTTCCATCTTTATTGGTGTGAACTGTGATTTTATATGGATATGTGAGACCATTAGGCTATGTAGCCCATTTTGATCATATTTATGTGCTTGGACTCTGAGCAATTAGTTAATATTCATATCTAGCATGATAGTGTTCTATCTTCTCTTTCTGGTTATGATTGTTGGGCTAGTTGATCTCTTTCTTCCATGAACTTTCCCTAAACTCGAGAGACTACTGGGAAGAATGGGTAGAGAAGATAGTTTATACTAAACTTTGAAAGGAAAAAGTCCTAGGGAGGATCGTCCTAGAATCTAAGGTTGGAGAAGTCTGACCCACACTGTGAAACTGACCCCAGTTCATCCAACCTGGATTTGGTTTTTTGTGCTTTAGATTCATGACAAATATTTTGCCACTCCCAATGCTCTTGGATGTTTTGAACCCAAGAAGTAATCTTTGACCATTAGGGGTGTTCATTCATGACTCTCGAGAGAGGTGTTGGATTGTTGATGGTTTTTTAGTCACGTTCCCCCAGAGATAATAGGATGACCCTCACATGAGTAGATATCATGATGCACAATATGTTAGGATGTTAGTTGCTATATAGGGTGTTCGACGGTTGTGTATGCATGGGAACAATGTGCGCAGACTACCTAATTCACGATTGCATATTTTGAAAACCCATCTCCCATTTAGTAGGATTTGATTACTATATTTATTTTACTTTGTTTTGGTCCTTGTCTTGTTTTAGTTATATGCATATACATATCCCCCTCTCTACCTATCCAAGTAACATCCAAATCTTAGGAAACTAAACATCTTCGTATTCTTGGGTTTGACTCAGTCTCACTACTTGGACCCCTTATATTGTTATGGGCGTCTCAAAGTTTTGGGTTATAAATTTATATGTGATCCTTAAGGGACCACGTTCATCTTGGCCACGTCTCAAGGGAAATCAATAGGGACGCAACAACACATATCTTATAAGGATACATGTCATAGAAATAGTAATAATTTTTATAAATGGCTGACACCCTCCCACCAACCATCCCCGTTTTCCCAAATTTATTTGCACAAAATACACAAGACACATGTGATGTTGAAATATTTGTGAATACCTTCTCTTCTCACATTTAATGTGAAAACTTACTTCTACTCAACACTACTAAATGTTATTATATCTAAACCACTTCAATATTTATCAATGTTTTCCTAGGTCATACTAGTGTTGTATTAGGGTATAATGTTGAAAAAATATCCACTAAAGATGTTGAATGTTATGCCATAGGTAGTCTATTTAGACAAGATGTTCATGTGTTTTTAAATATTTCATTTATACATTGAATTTTGGTAGGAACTAAAGAAGTGCATTCTCCAACTTATAAGGTGCCTAACCACCTAGAGATTAAAAGTAAGGATTTAGAGTACTTGAGAAACATTGAAGATGGTAGGTCTTTGAGAAATGGAGCTTTTGAAGTTGGCCAAGGCTGCACTAGACTGGTTGAGGACCATGTTATAGGTATTGTCTTAAATGATTGTATTTTTGTTGTTGGAATATATCGCTTGTTGAAAAAATGAAGTACTAAATCTCCGATTCTCTTTAAGTAGAATGTCTATGATGCTTATTACATGATAAAGTATTTTGGTGTTGTTATGCTTTAGATAATGGATTCAGCCATCTTCATCAAGTTCCAAAACATTTGTTGAGGATCTTATAACATTAAGTGGAGAAGGGGGCTTCACTAATCAAATGCCAAGGTCCCCAGAGATTCAAAGTAGAGGGACATATTTTTCTAAAAATGCAAATGATGGTGTGTTGCTTATAATTTCTATCAATGTTTTTATTTTTGCATATATTATTGTGTCAATATACATGTGTTTACATGTAGAAAGCGTAAGACTTGGTGTTGACACTGAAAGATGTCTGAGCCAACAATAGGAAGATATAGAAAACATGTCATACCATACCCGGAAGCACAATCGTTGAGCCACATTTGAAAAATATACTGGTATATTGTTTGAAAAATATCCTCTCTTTCTCTGTGTCTCTATCTTTCTTATGGCAAAGTTGTAATGTGAAATTCTTTGTTTTTAAAAAATAAAGATTCTCGTGTGATAAAAGAAAAGAAAGGTCATGGGTGGACAAACTATAAATCCATCAAGCCTCCATTGGGGAAAACACATCATGATTGTTGGACACTTAAAAATGTTCCTGTGGGTGTTGAAGGTGGTACTGTAGTAAGATTTCTAGGATTAAAGGCTAGAGAAAGTGATAGCTTTCCATTGCACCTCCAATGGACAGATTTACAAGACAAAAATTTCCTTACTATTTGGGTAGAAGTTAAGGTATTCTTTATGTCTTCTTATTGTGATTTATATTTCCTTTTTTCATTATTATCATTTACATTTCTGATATATCATTCTTTCATTCCAATCTAACTATAAATTTTCTATCAGAAACTCTTTAGATTTAAGAATCATGAAACTAAATTTACTCCAAATATGTATTTTGTTATGAGGTGGTGCGAAGCAAGAGTACAAAATAGTGTCACTACATACCGGCACAATTTAAAGAAGTGGTTATCTACTTTGACTCCAGAGCAGCTTCAAATTTCACCTGAATCAAGAGTTAGTCAAGAATAATTACATCATTTGTTCGTATACTGGAGCAAGGAGGAAACAAAGGTAACATAAATGTTTGATTAGATTCAATTGGCATTTAACCAAATGTAATATTTGTATATTACATTTTTTGTTTTCATATGCAGTTGGTGGCACGACAGAATGCAACTAATCATGCCAATATAAGACCTACTTGTACATTAGGGAGCAAGTAAATGCAAAGAAAACAATTTGAACTGGTATGTATTATAGTTTAAGTTAATATTTTCACACACTTCTTAATGTCTATTTTTCCTCCATTAGATTCTAGAGGGACATGAAGCATCCGATTGTCATACATACATCATTGCACATAAAAATAAGAAGGGGGAATTTCCAGATGAAAATACCAAGACAAAGATGGTGAGTTATATCCATACTTAAATGAGATAATTCATGATCTATTTATTTCTTACTAAGTAATACTCACACATACTTGTTGTAGGAGGAAGTTCAAGCTGAAGCGCTAACAAGAAATGTGCAAGATAGTTATAATCCCCTTGAATTTATTCCAGTAGTGGATCATCATAGTGGCTACCAAAGGGGTTATGGTCATGGTTTGACATGACAACTGCTGAAAGAGGCTGCTATGATGAAGATGGCTCAACAAACCTATCAAGAGATTGAAAAGGAAGCTGCATTTCATGCTCAAGAATTGGCCAATGCAAAACGTAGGATGGCACATATGATGGGATAGGTTGAGATCCTAAACTGATGACATCATACTCTTACCATGCATTATAAGTTGGGCTGAAGGGAACTTTACTGACTCTTTTATGTTGCATAATTACAGGATAGGTCAAGTTCTTCTCATGCTCGAGGATCGAATAGTAATGAGGATGGGCCAAGTTCTCAGGAAGAACACTCAAACAACATTTGGATGGGTTATCTTATGAAACACTCTCATATAGACTAGGCACTACAAATTAAGATGTGGTCATTTTTTGTCAACAATACATGCCTTTAAGTTGTGTTCTAGAAGCATGCATGTTATCTAATTTAATTTTAGTAGAAGATTAAATGATACATGTAAAAGTCTAACTTGTGAAATGTGACATTTTGTAAATGTAAGTCACAACTACTATACATGTGTATTTTGAAAAATAGGTGTTATATGGTGTTGAGAAATATATCATGTTGAAACAACACATTAGTATTATGTTATGCTTCTACAATTTCAATCATAGGAATCTTGATTATCATTATGAAACGTATGAGTACTTTGAGTGGCGTGAAACTACCATGGTAATAGTTCCCTTTATTTTTTGTTCCTATCGTCTTTCACATTTATCTTTTAGACATTCTAACATGTATTAAGTGTAGGGGAACTGGGTAACCAAGTGAATAAATGATGTCAAAGACTGATCCAAACATTGACTTGGATATTGCAGAGCATGTACATGTGCAATGCTTGATCTCGCTACCAAAGGTACACAGTGAAGTCCTGGAGCTGTATGAAGCTTACAGGAAGCAACATCACAGGTGGCATTCTGGTCCCATGAATCTTTAGATTGTGTCTTCCTGATATATTCACATCAGAGGTAGGTGTATATATGCCACGTCTACAGAATTGACCCTTTTCTAAAATCTTTAATTGTAAATTTGGTCCAATCATCATCATTGCTATTGTAATCTAGATCCTGACGATCGTATATAACACCATCTTTCCCTTCCTCTGTCACACAATGCATATTTCTTTATGGAAGAAGGCAAATGTACTGCTGCTCTTCTTCCTCCTAAGGAAGCTCATACTTCCACTCTACTCGTTCCTCTTAATGTGTGCAATACTTCCTCTGACTCGTCCTAGAAGCTGAGATCCTGGTATGGATGATCTTTCACGTCCCGCTTGTAATGGATGTCCTCAACGTCGACCTTGCTCTCGGATCATTCCCTTTCGTACTCCCCTACCTCTTCTTCGAGAACATTATGGTCGTCACCAAGTTCCACGCCATGATCTCTGGCCTCCTCCAACTCAGGAACTCCTACGAGTGAGTCATCACCAAGAAATCTGGCAGGTCGGGAGAATCTGATCAGAAGGTTGATGGTGTTGCTGATACTAGTGTTGTGGCTGCTGATCTGAAGAGGTTGAAAGAGGCCCCAGTCTTGATCACAACCAAGAGTAACAAGATGTACAAGAAGGAGCTCGCTCTCGCACTGCTTCTAATGGTCGCTGCTATGCAGACCCTTCTCTCTGCTCGCCCGGTTCATTTCTACTTGTTGTTGTTCCAGGGCCTGGCGTTCCTTATCGTTGGGCTTGACCTTCTAGGAGGGCAGTTCGCCGCCTGATGATCCAAAAGTAGATAAAAGGAAGATGGGATTGCTAGCTGCAGGGAAAAAGCTGCATCTGAGCTGCCCACTTATAATGTTGTACTAACCGGCCGTGAATCGTCGTATGACCTTAGCAGTACGTGGACAAGAATGATATAGTACATGTTTACTAATTTTTGATTCAATTTTTGTTGCTGCAATGAACAGGCTGAGTTCAACCTCTGTGCCCACCTCTGTACCCACATAATCTGATCCATACACTTGCTGTACAAATAAAAGTGGTACAAATTTCAAGGCTGATTTATAATTAATGTTTCTCTTGGCCGATTCCCAGATTTTTTTTCTGTCTATTTTTTTATTATTCTATTTGTCGGTTATGTTTCTGGATACACTAGGTCAAAACTATATTGTTATATTCGGTTATCAGTTAAAGTTTCTTTATTCTTTTTTGCACATATTAGGTCTGGTCTCAATCTGCTATGCTGCCAACTTGATATAGGGTGTTTTTTTTTAGTTAAGTCGGGAGGCTTCAATATTCATATCGCCTACCTCATACTTGCCAACTGAAAAAGACACAGAAGCCACAATATACGCCGGTTTAAGCCAAACCATCAAAAGGAGCAAAACATCCCAACTCCTATAGAAAAACCATGGGCATCTCCCAACTAAGAGAAAAAAAGCCATCTCAAAGAGATCTCAGCCAAGCCCACATCCCTATACAACCACTTAGAAGTAAAACAAAGAGATATGCTTATCCGAAAATGTATAGTTGTACAAACGCAAACATCGTCAAGGAGATTTATATATTGTTGAAAGTAAATTACGCCCTGTTGGTTTTACTTACAAAATTCTTTTGTTGCTTGTGGTATAAGTATTCTCCGTATGACTACACCGCGGTCGAAACCATATTCCGCCATCGATTGTGCCGCTTTGTTACATTCTTTTTTAATATGATACACGTGAGGGGTCTAAATTTGCTGTACCAGCTTTGTAGTTCCAGACGTGTTTCAATTAATCCTGGTTTAGAAGCATCCATCTGATTTTTCTAGGAGCTGGTCTTTGGGTTAGAAGTAACACAAAGATTGACTAGGACAAACTTTTGAATAGCATGCCACGACATCAGATTTGAGTCCCATATGGTGATGCCCCGGTTTGATAGCACGCTAGATATGTGTTCATACTTGTTCTCTTCAAGACCCACGTGCCAGGTTGGCAAAAATATTAACTATCATTTTAAGGTTAAAAATCACATAAGTAGAAAAGAGCCATGCTACCTATGTGATGTTGAGACAGGCCAATCTCCATCATGTTAGACCTTTTCAAGTTAGTTATGAAAGCAAAAGAAGTTACTCCCTTAAAATTGTGCATAATTCCGCCTACAGAGGTCACTCTTCTCCTCATTAATTAGTTTGATGCATGGAAACATTTAGCTTTAAAGTTCCCTCCTCGGGTGGTTTCCTGACAGTCAGACTCGAACAAGTTTTAATAGGGAGTGCCTTCGAACAAAGTCTACTCCGAAAAGCCTCGCCCACGCGCAAAGGACGCACATGCAGCATGCATCCTATCCCTACCATGTAGTCGGTGGATTTGCAATTAGTATTTTGTTTGTTTCTGTGGCGGAGTCAGAAAATCTGATTAAGGAATGACACCACTTGTCACGCCCCAATCTCGCATTAACCACAAACTACGAGATTAGGACGCGACAGGATGATATTTACTTATAAGCCAACCACTTTTCTCTTTTTTTTTTAAAAAACCTTTTAAAGAGATTAACAGGAAAATCTGATTAATGCTGTAAAATGAAACTAAGCAGATTGCGGAAGCATTTCTATTAAATTGACTAGCATTATAAACAGAGTCTACATCATAATACATTGTTTGACATAAATAAAGTATAACAGTTAATTTACATCTTATACACATTCTTTCTCTCTCTCTCTCACACCTTGTCCCACAGATCGAGGGGAAAGGACTAAGAGACCTCTAACTACTATCTACGAACCTTCTATTGACTAGGCGTATGGATAAAGCGATCCTTCTGATTTCCTGGTGCTGATGATAACCTGAAAATGTTTTGAGTAGAGGTATGAGCCTACTCGCTCAGTGAATAGCATTTCACTTAGCTATCACTAAACAACTCATCAGGTTTATAAATTGAAATTAAACATAAATGCAGAACTAAGCAAGGCAATTCTAATAACATAACAAATATACAGATAACAATCACATTTCCAAGCATCGTCAGGTATTTCAAGTAGTTAAGCAATTATATAAATTTACTGTGAACCTATATGATTTTTCATCCATTTTATTATTATGCCCTAAATATATGCAGTGTACTCTGCATATAAAGATCCATAGCAAATTCATGCTACGGCCCCACCGTACAAGACTTAGCGACACACCCGGGAATGCTAAGTCTGACGCCAGCCCCGTTCTGCCACAGGACCACAGGCTCTCCGGCCTACAGGCTCTCCGGCCTCAATGCACTACTCCGAGTGCTCTCTCTCGACTCCTCCTACTAACCTGAGCACACAGGCGGAGGGTCACAGGGTTACCTTCGCGACTCCGCACGAATGGTGTTAGATAACCGTGTTTTCTGGTGAAACCACAGTGCCATTGTGACACAAGCACAATTGTTGTTAGACATTGCCCTTTTTCTCTTTCCTCGTTTGTCCGCGACACACGCACGGATGATGTTGCAACACGAGTTTCACCCCTAAGCTGCAGATACCACTTAGGGGTTCTACGATGTTAGGGCATCTAAGTCTATACTCGATTAAACAATAAGCAAATAAACAGGAAAATTACATTCCATACATAATGCACAAACTAAGCATCACAAGAAGCGCATATATATCCTTTAACGTGATTAAACATGACTCAGAATCATTTATCCAGTTTCTATGTTAAACGTCTATTTTAAAATCAGTAAATACATTGCAACTATAGAACAGGAAATTGCATCATTTACACTAAGCATATTAAGTAATTCAAATCCAATGAATCTAATATACTTTATTTTGTATACTACACTGCTTAAAGGTTATACCAATTGATTCAAAGGCAATTAAACATTTAAATTGAGTTAAATACTGATTTCTAAATGAACTACTACTCACATTCTGGAACTCGGTCGACCAAACTGAGAACTCGGCCGATCGGCTGACAACTCGGCCGATCCACCTGCAACTCGGCCGATCCAAACCCTGGTTGAAAACCTATAATGGGAAACTCGGCCGAATCATGCCCAATTCGGCCGATCAAAACACTGATTGTCAAATCTTATTACAGAACTCGGCCAAATCATACGCAATTCGGCCGAATTGCGCACTGACTGGGAAATTAAAACGGACACGAGTTTATTAAAAGTTGAAATCCTACTCACCGCATTTTGAATTGTCCGGGTTCGTCCGGAATTGCGTCTAAGGCCGGATTCGAGGCATTTCTAGGTTGTCTTCAACCTTGTAGAAGTCCTGTTCACAATCTGTAGCTTTACGCTTACAGCAGATTGCCGGAAAAACGTGAATTCAAGACTTGAAATTGACTAGCTAAGTACCCAAATCACTGGTGCTGATCTTTGATTTTTGTTCGGATCTCCAAGCCGAGCTCAAGGGAAGCTTCTTGGCTGCTAGGTGCCCAAAACGACACCCAAATGCTGCTGTAAAATGCAGCTACGGCTACCGTAGATGCCGCTTGCCAACCTGCAAGTGGCTTCTAGCCAAGGAAAGAAGAAGAAGATAAAGACGTCGTTGTGGAGGCTTGAGGATGTTGCGGAGCCGCCCCTTTCTTCCCCTTAGAAATTGGTCACGCGCTGCTGTCGCTGCTGGCTGGAGCGCCGAGCAGCAGGTAAAGGTGCAGGTCGGGCGCGGTAGGGGCGCCGCTAGGGCGGAGGAAATAGAAGGAAAGAAAAGGAAGAAGAAGAAGGAGAGGATGGCGCTGCTGGTCGCAGCTCAAGGCGCCCAAAATCGCCCCTCAATCGCTCTGCTCTCCCTTTCTCCCTTGCTCTGTCGGCACTCTGTGCCGTTTTACTGTTCTATCGGGCGAAGAAGAAGAAGAGAAGGGTCGGTTCGCGGAGGGGCTGGAAAGCAAATTACCCAGCAAAAATCTAAAATTACAGCTAGGTCCCTGAACACTCAAATGCCCATATCTTTTAGCTCGGAAGTCGGTTTCGGGTGATTTTTCTTGCAAACTCTCAAGCATGAGATTCTCTATCATCCCAAGGAATAAAATCATGTTAACTAGCTTGTCACATCAGGTCAAATCATTAATTGCAACAGTGAGTATTCAACTCAACCCAATAACTAATTAATCAACATTAATATCATTAGTCGCCTTAGGTGATTCAAACTCAACTATTGATTCATATATTAACTTATTTTGATTATCCATGATATTTAATTTGATGCTCAATCCTAATTGAGGTGTTTTATGTAATTCGAGGTATTTATTAGTTAATCAGGGAGTGGGTCTTAACAACCTTTTCCCCTTAAAAGAATTTCGTCCCGAAATTCCTAAAAGAGGAAGGAGGCATGCTACTCACTTCTGACTCGTGTTTTTCTACGTAGCTCCCTCTAGGTTAAGATTTCTCCACAAAGCTATTACTAATGACATCTCACAATTCGTGGGTTTCTTGATCCTCTGATCAACCATCTGTATAGGTCCCTTAACCTAGAACACATCTGATCTGATCCCAGACCAACCCACAAAACATTGTCTTTCCTGAATCGTTATAACAGTATCTCACTTTATGGTAATTACCAAGAATTTTTTTTTTATACTATACATGCAAACAATCTAAAATTCTAAAACAAAATGCATGTCAATATGGTACTAAATTAAAATCATGCAATTCAATTGTTAAGTATCACTACATATCATACTGAGAATTGGTATTAAAATACTTGATTCATCGTACACCCTATCCTTAGGGTTTCATTTGCATTGTTCATTCATCACATGCCAACACCCTACTCTTAGGGTTATCTCATTCATTAGTCACATGGAAACACCCTACTCTTAGGGTTTCCATTATCTCATCTGTTTGATTGCAGTTCAAATCATAATACGGTATCATTCTGAAACTAGCAGAGCAGTATATTTCAAATCATTGTAATTACTGAGTAATGTTCATATCATGCATGCAGACAGATTAAAAATTCATAAATATTCCAAACTCAAGTCAATTTTGGCCCATACACACTAAATTCATGTAAATGTCAGGTTACATACATTAATCATAACAGGAAGCACGCAACTAGATTTATTTGCAAATTTTAAATGTTGTCTAGCTAGCTTGTAATCATACATCTAATGTTTTACCAAATCTGTGCTTTCTGGGTTCATACTCAAACCGTACCATTATCAGTGGTGCATTTCTAAACTCAATATGATATGATTGAAACTGGATTACCAGGCAACTTAATTATTTCATCCATATATCTTAGTCAAGTCTCGAGACAACACAGGTCGACTTAATATGAAGAAAGCGAGCAGACTAAATTAGTCTATCCACAATCATTCATATCAAATCACAACCTCTAGGTGTCCTGGGTAATCTTACCACAAAAATCCATCGTGATAAATTCCCACTCTCATTCCAGCATAGAAAAAAGATTACAAGGTAGCTATAGATCTCTAGGGTTCAGCCTTATCCTACTGGTACACACTACTTTTTAACCACGTACTTAGCTACATCCTTCTGCACATCTGACCATCCGTTTCAGCTATTTGAGTTTCATATACTTCTTAGTGTTTCCTGAAAGTATAGCATACATCAATATATATAATTTTATAAGAATCTTTTCTTTCAGGCTTTTCCCCTTAAAAGAATTTTACTTAATCTCGAGATTCACACAACATGTCATGCATGGTTTGGTTTAACTCACTATCACCCCTTAATAGTTCCTTGATTTGATCGTAAGAAGTAAGCTTAACTTACATCTGTATAATCAAATCACTCTGTGTTATTACCCCTAAATCTAAGTTCAATTTCCACATTTCTACTAACAGGTCTCTATTGAAACCCGTCATAGAGAATGTATTAGTTGTTGAACTTGACTTTCTGCTGAAAACATCAGCCACCATACTCTCCTTACCAAGGTGATAATCTATTATCACATCATAAAGATAGTGACACCATATCTTTAAAACATGGGCTACATCAGCTATCTTTAGATCATAATCGGATAATATTCCGCTTTCTATGTTACTTACTTATTGTTACATTTTAGATTTATGTCTTACTCATTCCTCTAAATCATCTCATGTTGTTCATGTACCGATCAGGTTATCTTCTTCAAAACCCTAGATCGTTATCAAAGCCGGTTTACTTTTCATAGAACAAATCTCAAGATCTTTATTTAACAAAGATATTGGTATACAAGGTTACATCACTAATGATATCCTTTAAACTACTTCAACCCTAATCATCCTAGGGTTTTAGTCTAAATTAATATCATAGCATTATTGTATGTGCGTGGTCGATCATATAGATCAAATTGATTTGCTTGGATCAATAGCATATTAATCCAACACTCAACTTTAATTACATTCAACTGAAATTTCAGTTTTATAATAGTTTCTGTAATTTGTTTATTAAACTGTTAACAGAAGCTCCAAAAATTTTGAAAATTTTATATGTTGTGCCAAATAAAGTTTTGGACCTTCAGTAAAAATTTCAGGTCATTTAAATTTACCAATAATTAATTAAAAATCGAACAGTGCACTGCTATATTGCAGTCTGCAGCAGGTTCGGCTGAGTTACAAACTCGGCCGACACCCTTGCTGTAGAGGTCAAACATTCATCCAAAAATTACGCAAATTTTACAGAGTATCTAAAATTATATTGTTCAAGCACAGTAAAAATTTGAGATCAATTGGATATACCAATAAAAAGATAAAATTCAATTACCACACTGCTATATTATTCAGAAAATGTGATCGGTCGAGTTTGAAACTCGGCCGATTAACAAGTCAGAATATTATTCAAAAATTTTGATATTCTCCGCTGTTGTTTATATATATATCCAACTCATATCCCAATTTTAACCAAATCAGAATTACGCATAAAATACTAAAAATCATTTAGTGAGACATCCTATTTATCAAATTCTGTATGCATATGTCATTTGAATACTAATTTGGGTCAATTAGGGTCCATGCATCTCAAACCCTAATTCTCAAGATAAAGAACATTTAGACTTCTAATCTTATTTTACTTGTTAATAGGAGTCATTAGTTCCCAGTAGCGCATCCTGCCAGCCGGACCAGGCCGAACCTGTAGTCCTGAAGCCAAGAGCTACTCGGGATTAATCAACCCCTATTAGTCTTAAACATGTGGAAGGAATATCCACTTAGGGTAAACTCAATTAAACTCAGTTTCGGGTCTACATTATTATAAAGGAAAAAAACATTAAACAATTCACTTCATGTCACAACAATATAAAAGAATCATACTTATTGTACAAACTGAAAGTCTAAATTCATGCATATAAGAGCGTTTCTAGTGATCTTTAATCAATAAGCAATGTAAGGTAGGAGTTATATCACATCCTTTATTTAATCTCTTACTCCTACATTATTTTCTTATTTCTTAACCCTAAGATTTCTAGGGTTTTCTCTCTAGCCTATCCTTCCTCTGCATACCTGGCCAGGGCATCCAGAGAAGAACAGACAGAGTAGCTTGATACTGGTCGATCTAAGTATTCAGACACCTGGCCAGGGTATCTAAACACTCAGACCTTCCAGAGCTAAAACACATCATTCGTTATTCGCCTTACTTATAACCTTATCTTTTGACCCTAATGATTCTTAATAACTCAATCTTAGCTCATTACTTGATTCTCGTGACCACATCCTCTTCCTGCTATCTGCAATAGTATAACAGAACACTTCCTGTTAGAAAATTACAGATAGAAGAAAGACACCTAAACCTTAATCCTATTGGTCTCTTATCGTCCCCTGACCTTGAGTAACTACGTACTCAAACCAAAGCTCTGATACCAAAATTGTCACGCCCCAATCTCGCATTAACCACAAACTACGAGATTAGGACGCGACATGATGGGATTTACTTATAAGCCAACCACTTTTCACTTTTTTTTTTAAAAACCTTTTAAAAAGATTAACAGGAAAATCTGATTAATGCTGTAAAATGAAACTAAGCTAATTGCGGAAGCATTTCTATTAAATTGACTAGCATTATAAACAGATTCTACATCATAATACATTGTTTGACATAAATAAAGTATAACAGTTAATTTACATCTTATACACATTCTTTCTCTCTCTCTCACACACCTTGTCCCACAGATCGAGGGGAAAGGACTAAGAGACCTCTAACTACTATCTACGAACCTTCTATTGACTAGGCGTATGGATAAAGCGATCCTTCTGATTTCCTGGTGCTGATGATAACCTGAAAATGTTTTGAGTAGAGGTATGAGCCTACTCGCTCAGTGAATAGCATTTCACTTAGCTATCACTAAACAACTCATCAGGTTTATAAATTGAAATTAAACATAAATGCAGAACTAAGCAAGGCAATTCTAATAACATAACAAATATACAGATAACAATCACATTTCCAAGCACCGTCAGGTATTTCAAGTAGTTAAGCAATTATATAAATTTACTGTGAACCTATATGATTTTTCATCCATTTTATTATTATGCCCTAAATATATGCAGTGTACTCTGCATATAAAGATCCATAGCAAATTCATGCTACG
Organism: Alisma plantago-aquatica; assembly: GCA_963693085.1. Lineage (NCBI taxonomy): Eukaryota > Viridiplantae > Streptophyta > Magnoliopsida > Alismatales > Alismataceae > Alisma > Alisma plantago-aquatica. Next base: position 622,443,399 of record OY856410.1, read on the forward strand.
GCCCCACCGTACAAGACTTAGCGATACACCCGGGAATGCTAAGTCTGACGCCAGCCCCGTTCTGCCACAGGACCACAGGCTCTCCGGCCTACAGGCTCTCCGGCCTCAATGCACTACTCCGAGTGCTCTCTCTCGACTCCTCCTACTAACCTGAGCACACAGGCGGAGGGTCACAGGGTTACCTTCGCGACTCCGCACGAATGGTGTTAGATAACCGTGTTTTCTGGTGAAACCACAGTGCCATTGTGACACAAGCACAATTGTTGTTAGACACTGCCCTTTTTCTCTTTCCTCGTTTGTCCGCGACACACGCACGGATGATGTTGCAACACGAGTTTCACCCCTAAGCTGCAGATACCACTTAGGGGTTCTACGGTGTTAGGGCATCTAAGTCTATACTCGATTAAACAATAAACAAATAAACAGGAAAATTACATTCCATACATAATGCACAAACTAAGCATCACAAGAAGCGCATATATATCCTTTAACGTGATTAAACATGACTCAGAATCATTTATCCAGTTTCTATGTTAAACATCTAGTTTAAAATCAGTAAATACATTGCAACTATAGAACAGGAAATTGCATCATTTACACTAAGCATATTAAGTAATTCAAATCCAATGAATCTAATATACTTTATTTTGTATACTACACTGCTTAAAGGTTATACCAATTGATTCAAAGGCAATTAAACATTTAAATTGAGTTAAATACTGATTTCTAAATGAACTACTACTCACATTCTGGAACTCGGCCGACCAAATTGAGAACTCGGCCGATCGGCTGACAACTCGGCCGATCCACCTGCAACTCGGCCGATCCAAACCCTGGTCGAAAACCTATAATGGGAAACTCGGCCGAATCATGCCCAATTCGGCCGATCAAAACACTGATTGTCAAATCTTATTACAGAACTCGGCCGAATCATACGCAATTCGGCCGAATTGCGCACTGACTGGGAAATTAAAACGGACACGAGTTTATTAAAAGGTGAAATCCTACTCACCGCATTTTGAATTGTCCGGGTTCGTCCGGAATTGCGTCTAAGGCCGGATTCGAGGCATTTCTAGGTTGTCTTCAACCTTGTAGAAGTCCTGTTCACAATCTGTAGCTTTACGCTTACAGCAGATTGCCGGAAAAACGTGAATTCAAGACTTGAAATTGACTAGCTAAGTACCCAAATCACTGGTGCTGACCTTTGATTTTTGTTCGGATCTCCAAGCCGAGCTCAAGGGAAGCTTCTTGGCTGCTAGGTGCCCAAAACGACACCCAAATGCTGCTGTAAAATGCAGCTACGGCTACCGTAGATGCCGCTTGCCAACCTGCAAGTGGCTTCTAGCCAAGGAAAGAAGAAGAAGATAAAGACGTCGTTGTGGAGGCTTGAGGATGTTGCGGAGCCGCCCCTTTCTTCCCCTTAGAAATTGGTCACGCGCTGCTGTCGCTGCTGGCTGGAGCGCCGAGCAGCAGGTAAAGGTGCAGGTCGGGCGCGGCAGGGGCGCCGCTAGGGCGGAGGAAATAGAAGGAAAGAAAAGGAAGAAGAAGAAGGAGAGGGTGGCGCTGCTGGTCGCAGCTCAAGGCGCCCAAAATCGCCCCTCAATCGCTCTGCTCTCCCTTTCTCCCTTGCTCTGTCGGCACTCTGTGCCGTTTTACTGTTCTATCGGGCGAAGAAGAAGAAGAGAAGGGTCGGTTCGCGGAGGGTCTGGAAAGCAAATTACCCAGCAAAAATCTAAAATTACAGCTAGGTCCCTGAACACTCAAATGCCCATATCTTTTAGCTCGGAAGTCGGTTTCGGGTGATTTTTCTTGCAAACTCTAAAGCATGAGATTCTCTATCATCCCAAGGAATAAAATCATGTTAACTAGCTTGTCACATCAGGTCAAATCATTAATTGCAACAGTGAGTATTCAACTCAACCCAATAACTAATTAATCAACATTAATATCATTAGTCGCCTTAGGTGATTCAAACTCAACTATTGATTCATATATTAACTTATTTTGATTATCCATGATATTTAATTTGATGCTCAATCCTAATTGAGGTGTTTTATGTAATTCGAGGTATTTATTAGTTAATCAGGGAGTGGGTCTTAACACCACTAGTATAGAGATCAAATTGAAGAACTTGGGTAGGGCACAATAAGCTTTTTTCTATCAAACTCCATGGCATCTTATACTTAGTTAGGGATAAACTGAAAACCCGGGTAGGGCATGTGCCCACCCAGGTCACCATGTGACTACGCCACTGAGTCCTTTCCATCTTCACAACTCAAACTTGTTTAAGATCAAGCTTTTATTTTATTTGGTTGACCGATCTCCATATTCACGCCAAGTCAAGATTGTTTACGCATTATGATCTCAAACAACACGCGAAGTCGAACATTTTTATTCATCTTCTGCAGTACTTGCAGATCCCGGCTCCTGAGTGATGCGGCCAGTGCTACTTCAGTGTGCCATACCGGAAAATGTTTGATCTTATAGGCTGATCTGATCACGATCGAGCTCGCTTGTACTTTGAAGGCACTGCCTTGGTCTTTCCGACTCCGGAGCGACATAACGACGAAGATGGCGTCGGGGGCAAGCAATCGAAAGGTCATGTACAGTCTGAAGCACATCAAGTTTCTCGGCAGGAACACGCCTATCATCCTCCAGAATGAGAACGGGCCTTGCCCGCTACTCGCTATCTGTAAGCCCCATTCTAGATCTACCAAACTCGTGAAGCCGTCTGTTCCGTTCAATATACTTGCAATTCTAATGAGATCCAATTCCAAGTCATCACCGCGTTCTATTCCCTCTGTTGAGTTGTTTCCTGTGATCCTGTATATGAAGGCAACGTCCTCTTGCTCCGGAACGCGATTCACCTGCAACAGCCGAATGCTAGCGTGGTCTCCCAAGATGAGCTGCTCAACTTAGTTACTCATCGACTACTAGAAGCAAACAGCAATCTCAAGGTTAATGTCGAACCAATCGATCGACCTAAGATATACTTCTTGCTAAGGGCGCGTTCTTCACTTCTGCTTTCGTGGGTCTGTCCGTTGCAGAATAAAGGCCTAGCACACACTCAGAACCAGCAACAAAACATATCAGATGCGATGGATCTGCTCCCTAAGCTCGCCACAGGAATTGACGTTAATGTCTATTTCACAAAGTGAGTTGTTTGTTCTATGTTGCTTGTGAATCTCTAAATACTTTTCTTTCCTTGCTTCTTTCTTTGTTTCTGGACTTCACTTGTTTTCCTCTTTCGTTTTCTAAACTCCGCAGGATTAATGGCTTCGAATTCACGAGAGAGCTTGCCATATTTGATCTTCTTGACATCGAACTGTATCACGGCTGGATTGTTGATCCTCAGGTTCCTCTCTTGTTTCTTATTGGTACTTTATATACTGGAAGTGTCGGGTAAAATGATTTTAAAAAGAATGATTGGACTATGCATTTCTTTTTCTGAAAACCCATCATTAAAGAACTACTAAGATGAGTGACCTGTTGGGAAGCCACCATTGCATTGGTAGTTGTGATCGGAAGATGGGTGCACACGGGCCACTTGAGTCTGTAGTTAAATAGAAATAGATTATGAGACCATAAAGTTAAGGCTCAACGAGGACGTCAAATGTCTAAGTGGGATTAAAGAACTCTCTAGTTAAGCAAATTAGTACTAGGATAGATGATCGGTCAAAAATTATGATTTGTGGAACCAGTCTAGTGGAGCCTTGGACAGTGTGTCCGAGTATTACAATTAGTGACCTTTTGACTTCTATCATTTAATATCCCATCAATCATATACATGAAAAAAAGAATAAAGTGGTTGTTGAAGCTTGCAGTTGATTGGGTTGCCAGTAGTATAAGACAAGTCTTATACTTACTGTATAGGACAACAAATCACAATATGCTATTTTCTTCTCACGCCTCTTCAAAACCTAACCCCCTAAAAAAAGAGAAAAATGACAATTGGATACTATAACACAATTCTATTGGATCCTACGAAATTTTTATATGACATGTCTTATAGAAAAAGCGTCGTAAATTTGGGGGATTTTTAGACCTCCTTTATTGACTAGATCATGCCTTGGACAACATATATAAATAACCAAAGTTCACTAAGGTAAATTATGCTTATATAGAAAATATTAACATTTTACACTACTTAAAGCCAAATGGCCCCTTAGTCTAGCATAAGTTCCTCCGTGCTATTTAATTTATCCATTGTGATTGAAGCTATATGTAAAAGATACATTATTTTCTGAGTACACCAATAAAATCCACCACATTATTAATATTCACTATGGTATAGCTGTATTTCCTAGAATGGTGTATAAAAAAAGGAATATATAAAGCTCCATATGCATGCACTAGAATCATTTTCTCTAAATAACTATCTTAAGTAACTCAAAGCCAGGTGAAGGACTAATCTGGCTAATATATTCAATAAATCACTATACAACTAAGTACAACCAACCAAAACATAGAATCATTTTCTCTAAATAACTATCTTAAGTAACTCAAAGCCAGGTGAAGGACTAATCTGGCTAATATATTCAATAAATCACTATACAACTAAGTACAACCAACCAAAACAAGTCTTGAGTCTGGCTTGATTTTATCTAGGAACCCATTGCAAACTCACACTTAGATAGCATTACACCAACCAAATAATACTAAGCATGAGTGGCTTATTGTAATTCTTGGAATGTAGGGCGGCATGGTCTTGGTGCAAGCCTCATGAACCAATTTATGTAGGAAATTACTATGCAAGGGGTTATATCATTTTGGGTTTAAAGTGATCTTCTATAGCACTCAAACAAATAGTCCTACTTAGTTCATAAGATTGGGAAACACTAAAACTAAGCTCTCTCACAACAAACCAAACCTTTAATAACATTGCTACAAATTTCATTTAGAAAAACTTGATGATTATAAGGTAATTGAAAGTTCCTACATCTAGTATGGAATACGATATTTATAGTAGTTAACAAATCATGTCGAAATTGAATTAATTACTATAATTGTCACATAATTGCCCTTCCCAAGACCATGAGTGATTGAAGGATCACAATCTAGATATCTATATGGACTAAGTAATCAATCTTCAGAACTTATCTTGATCTTTAGTTGTCTCTAACTTCATATTTCTCCTCATGTTATGTGTTGCTAACAACATAGTGAGATACTTGTCTAGTGAGTACAATTCTCAACTCATTTAGAAATACCAGATATAATATTTCCATAGAATTTCTTAGCATTTAAATCTAAGCATATATTGCTAAATGATTGAACTAGTTTCATATACATTTTTTACTTATTTATGACTACATACTAATACTTTAGTTCATGCTTTACCTATTTATCTTATCCATGAACCACTTGGTTGTACTAACTAGTCATTAGTCATGAATGACCTAAGGACTCATAAAAAAGTCCTAAGATAAATATAGGGCACTGAGACTATGACGACCGAATCATAAATCACGAGGTAAACTCAGCGGAAGCGTTCGATTAGCAGCGGAATTATGAAAAATCACTAAAAGTTAAAACTTTTTGGAAAGAGATCTTTTAAACATGAAACTGTTTTATAATAAAACAAGATAAACTGTTTACAACATGTCTTAACATTACATCTCAGTGAAATCACCTCCCGAGTGATTAGATACATCCATTGCCCTGTTATTTGTACAAGGCAAGATACAAAATTCTCAAGGCTTAAAACCAAAAACCTCAGACCTACCGACTCCTAGGACCTGAGAGTACAGAGACGACATAAAACATACTATCTACAGGACTTGACAGTCAGTATCTCCACATGAGATTCACTGTTGCCCCTGGTGTTGCTACTGCTGATACTGCTCACCCTCGGATTGGTTCCTTCGTCCTCGACGACCACCTAAAAAGTTAAAACCTATGGGGGTGAGACAATTTTAAATAATTGTCCCAGCGAGAGTTATAACTCTCCTCTAGAAGCTTTGTTATAGCAATTAAAGAATAACATAAGCAAAGTAACTTAAATCATTCAACAACAGGTTTGATAATAAGTAAAGTAACATTTACTTAAGCAATCACTTCAATAAGGAATATGAAGAACATGTATACTAGTTACTTGACTAGAACATTTATAAAACATGTAACATCAATAATTGTTTCTCGAAGTTCAACCCTAGCAGTTATGCTACGCGGCTGATTATGTTTTTCAAACATTATTATGCCCTGTGGAGATCAGATATACCGCTCATACTCCAACCGATCATTACTAAATCACATCAGTATCATACCTAGGTCATCAAAAGAGCCAGATTCTTATGACCTCATCTTCCTCAGTCAGTGTGAGGATCAACATGCAGGACATCTCGTGTCTCTACTACAATAGCTTACTAGGGTATTCTGGCAACTTTGCTATTAGAGTCACAGTGGCATTTTGTACTCTCTTCGCCATCGAAAGATCTCTTATTTATCTCTCATCGATGAGGCATTAAAGATTCCCTCGAGATATTAGTGAAACATCACCCCGGCATAAACATATAGTGAAGGGTTGATGGATTAAAGTACATCTTACATCAATTCCTACACTAGGACGTAAGGATATTCACGTTCATAATTCCCCACATACTCAAAAGTATGTGATCCAGGAGTTCCCTTAGGAAAACCTGTTTCACCATCATTTAGCTTCTGACAATGATGGATCTATGATCAAGGCTCTACATGGTATGATTATACTTGATTAATTAGGTACATTTCAGCTTTCTTTTATCATCAAGCATGTTTTCAAGCATTTCTCTATTAAAACACTTCTATAAAAGAAGAATACTAAATGTATCAAGCTTAACTCACATCAGTTATCATATGGATATCAATCCTTAACCATTTCATTACTATGATTCAAGAATATGGGTGTTTAAACCCTTAAATTATCACAAGTCATCTAATCAACATGACCTTGATGTTGCTCATGGCTCTTGCAACCTATCAATCTCATATGTTGCCACTTAAACTAGGCAACATAGTATGTCACTATTCATAAAGCTTATAACATGCTTTCAATGAATATGATATCATAACCCTTACCTGGCTATGGTCACTTCTTTATAAGAACCTGCATGGAATTGATAATAATAAACAATCCATCTCCAAATCAGTATTTTATGAAGCAAAAATAAACCTTCAATTCAAGGGTTGTACCATCATGCCTTTATTAAGGCTAGGTTCCCTTATTAAATCAATTAGGGTTATTCAATCCCTTTCTTTTTAATTAGAGATAATGACTTCTCATCTCATACTTCAATCATGAAGTTTCATGCCTAAAGGCATAACTTGGAATTAAGGTTTATTGTTCATTTCATCATATCGCCCTCAATTAGGGTTTACTATTCACATTACATGTTAGTACCCTAGAATTAGGGTTTACTATTCACTTCATAGTGAATTAAGCTCATAGCATCATCATGTATGAAAATTATTATCATTGATGCCTTCAAATTAGGTTAAGATTCCTTAATCACCATAATTAGGGTTTCTATGATCTCACTATGAAGGATCATACCCTAATCATGTGTACACATACATATTGAAGGTATTTTATTTGATTTCTATCCATATTAGGAGTCTTGTCTCTCCTCTCACTAATAGATGATGTTTACATCACTCTAGATTAGGTTAAGTCAAGTCAACTTTGATTAACATAAGTCAAGTCATCACCATCATGGTCATTAGGGTTTGCTTGATCAAGGGGTATTGTCTACTTGAACCCTTCAAATGTACCTTGATAATGTTCACCATTAATCAAAGTATAAATCAACCAACTAATTACTTGTTCCCTTAATGTCTTTAGGTATCATTAGGGTTTAGGTTAAACAACCATTGAACCATCCAAGACTTCAAAGCATTAATCATTCTTGACCTTAAAAGACCCCAAACGATTTTGAACTTTCAACCTTCAAACGGTTTTGAAACCGCATGGAAGGGTTGACCGTTTGGTAACTTTGACCTTCAAGACCACATGGACAAGTTCACACTCAAGACCGTTTGCCCCTAAACGGTCTTGAGACCGTTTGGTCACGTTGACCGTTTAGCCAAGTTTGACTTTGAAACCGTTTGAGCAAATCATCCTTGAAACCGCATAAATCCAAAAGGTTTTGAAACCGTTTGATCCCAAACGGTCTTGAGACCGTTTGGATTTGAACGGTCTTGAGACCGTTTGGTCCAAACCTCTCAAAACCGCATGGACCTAAAAAGTGTATCAACACTTGCAATTGATTAGGGTTTTCAATGTTGAACCCCTCAATTGATCATGCCAAGGTTAACCACTTATCAATTGAGCCTATTAGGTTTATCCTTAATCAATTTGACACTCAATTGATCCTCAATTGGTCACCAATTAAGGTTAGGACCAATTGGATTAGGGTTTGAAATGGATCAGCCTTCAACATTCATCAACATGAGTCTAATTGAAGTTGAACCCATTGAACCATCACCCAATTGGGCGATGTCCTGACCCCAAAAGGTCTTGGGATCGTTTGGACATCCTCCAAACGGTCTTGAGACCGTTTGCCCAAAGTCTCATAAAAAACTAAGTCAATATGTTAAGGGCTGAACCCTAATTAGGTCACAAATTCAGCACTTTGATTATTTTATCAACCTATTATGATTGGACCTTCAATTGATCAAATTCCCTTAACCCTAGACCTCCAAACGGTCTTGGGTGATCACCAAACGGTCTTCAGACCTTTTGGGTGATCCCCAAATAGTTTTGAAACCGTTTGGGCCACTCAACCCAAGCTTCAACATGATTCGTCCATTGAAATCAGCAATGAACCCGATTAGGGTTTAGGTGATTAAATTGCCTTCAACTTGAGATTTACTTGCAATTAGTTAATGATTCTTTGTAGGTGATTAATTCATAATATGTCCAGAAGACCCTCAAATGGTCAACGCCTGGTCAAACCTCCCAAACGGTCTTGGAGACCGTTTGAATCTAAACGGTCTTGCAAACCGCATGAATCCAAACGGTTTTGCAACCGTTTGGTTCCAAACGGTTTTGCAAAACTTTTAGACCAAAAGTGCAAGACCGTTTGGTAAAGTTACATTTGTAATCATGCCCATATTCTTCTACCTTAAGACTAAGGTGTGTTCTTCACGGTTTTGCTTGCAAGAGTGCAAGGAAGGATGGGGGAAATAAGAACAAGCTATTTTTGCAAGAAGGAAAGATGCATAACAAAGTTTAAGGGTTTAGAGTTATAAAACCCACCTTAAGGTCGGTTCTAGAGCTCCAAGATTCCAAGATTAATGGCTTCTTGAGATCCACAGGTTGGCCAAGGTTGTTTCTCCAAGAATCGGTTGGAAGGGGATGGCTAGAAAGAAGAACTAAGTAAAAATTACTAGCAAACCAACCTTTTATCATGGTTTCCTCCACAAATTCGAGCTAGATGATGGTCAAATCTTACCTTGAACTGGTTGGCCGTCCTCCCTTGCTCTCAAGATCCGTCCTTAGTCGGTTCAAGCAAGGGGATAAGTGAAGAAAAAGAGGAAACGATCCTTTGGTTGTAAAAGAAAGGTGAATATATACTTTGGGGGTATTTCCAAGATAAAGACAATTATTTTTCCTTTTCTCAACTAGGTCCTTCCCTTCCTTTAGGCACGTCCCTTCTCCTATGATTAGGTAAAAACTCATCTTAAACCCAAGGTCTAAAGGAAAAGAAAGCCAACATCAATACTAAGTGTACACATATAAAGGATCATTTTGCTTACAACTTGATTATTTAATTGCAAAGGTTATCAATCTTATTTGATTATTCAAATGGAGCTCCCTCTTCATCATTCTTACTCTAAATTATGTCAAGAGTCATAAAAGATATTCGAGAAGGTGTATTTTACATGTTGCACCCCATGTTTTGGGTAAATTGCACTTTACACCAAAACTAGGGTTTAAAGCACAAGGATTGCTCCACAAGCTGCATCTTGGTGCCCAAGCTTGGAGAATCCATCATACTTCATCATATTCATTATTATGATGTCTCATCATCATAGGAACATCCAAACATATGAAATTTGCAAGTTAACCCTTCTAATTGGGTAATTTGCACATAGGTCCCTGCATTACAAAACATAGTTCAAAAAGGGCAGAAATGAAAATATATGTTCCTCATAAGCTTTAATTTCATACCAAAAGATAACCAAAAGAATTTAATTACATAATTAAGAAAAAAACCTAGGGTTCGTTCATAACCCAGGTCAGGGATGTTACAAATTATCCACCCCTTACAAGGATTTTGTCCCCGAAATCAACAAAACATTATTGAGAGAAAAGAGCAGGGTATTTCCTTCTCATCTCTTCCTCTAGTTCCCATGTGACTTCTTCGACACCACGATGATTGCAGAGGACTTTCACAAGACTTATATCTTTCTTCTTCAGCTTTTTAATTCTTTTATCAAGGATTGACACTGGTCCTTCCTCATAAGTTATATCATCATTCAATTCTACCTCCATAGGTTGTAGAACTGACTCAGTTTCAGGGTGACATTTCCGCAGCATAGAAATGTGATAAACAAGGTGTAACTTCTGTAACTCTAGTCTATAGGCTACCTTTCCAATCCGTTCAATGATTGGATAGGGCCCCATAAATCTAGGAGCTAACTTCCCTTTCCTTCCAAATCTCAGGACTCCTTTCCAAGGTGAGACCTTGAGATACACTCTATCTCTAACCTGGAATTCTAAGGGTCTACGGCGTCTGTCAACATATGATTTTTGCCTATCTTGTGCAGTCTTAATATGTTGTTGTATTACTTTAATCTTCTCTATGGTCTGCTGCACAAGATCATGACCTAACAGTTGATATTCACCGGTTTCATACCAACATAGGGGTGATCTACAACGTCTACCATACATAGCTTCATAAGGTGCCATATCAATGCTATGTTGATAGCTATTTTTGTAGGCAAACTCTATTAAGCTTAGGTGCAGATCCCAACTCCTAGTAAACTGAAGAACACATGCTCTCAGCAAGTCTTCCAAGGTCTGTATAGTCCTTTCCGACTGTCCATCAGTCTGTGGATGAAAGTCTGTACTAAACCTTAACTGGGTGCCTAAAGCTCTGGGCAGTCGCTCCCAAAACTGACTTGTAAATTGGGGACCTCTGTCTGAAACTATAGTAACTGGAAATCCGTGCAATCGCACTATCTCCTGAACATACAACTGTGCTAGCCTCTCAGCAGAATAGGTTGTTTTGACAGGTAAGAAATGCACTGTCTTTGTCAACCTATCAACTATTACCCAAATGGAATCATGTCCTTTGCTTGTCCTGGGTAGGCCAACAACAAAGTCCATGGTTACATGATCCCACTTCCACTGTGGTATGGGTAAAGGTTGCATTGTTCCTGCATGCTTCTGGTGTTCAGCTTTAACTTGCTGACACACAGGACACCTCAGAACAAACTCAGCAACATCCTTCTTCATCCCATGCCACCAATACATATCTTTCAAGTTTCGATACATCTTGGTGCTTCCTGGATGCATAACATACATCGAAGAATGATCTTCTTCCAGGACTAACTTTCTCAAGTTATCCACATCCGACACTATCATCCTCCCATAATAACAGGCTACTTGATCATCAGAGCCATGGAAACCATCTCGTTTCTCATCACCGTACTCCGATCTAATCTGCTGAACCGCAGGATCAACTTGTTGTGCCTCCTTGATCTGCTCTCTCAAGGAAGGTTTTATATGCATCTCAGCCAACAACCCGACTAACAATGATACCTTCAACTGTACATTGTCTTGCCTTAAGGAGATAAGCATATCTCTCCTAGAGCATACTAAAGAGTTTAGTTGTGCTCTATCTAAGGCTGGTGTTGCTGATTTCCTACTCAAAGCATCTGCAACCACATTGGCCTTCCCTGGATGGTAATCAATTGTACAATTTTAGTCCTTGATTAACTCCATCCAGCGACGTTGCCTCATGTTAAGCTCATGCTGAGAGAAGATGTACTTAAGGTTCTAATGATCAGTAAAAATCTGGAATGTCTCTTCATAGAGATAATGTCTCCAGATCTTCAAGGCATGAACCACGACAGCTAACTCCAGATCGTGTGTCGGATAATTCTCCTCGTGTTTCTTAAGCTGTCGAGAAGCAAAAGAAATCACTTGCTTATCCTGCATCAACACACATCCGAGTCCATTCTTGAAGGCATCGCAGAAAATCACGTATCCTTTGCCTTGCTCAGGTAAAACAAGTACAAGTGCACTTGTCAATCTCTCCTTCAACAGCTGGAAAGATTGCCGACACTTATCACTCCAAACAAAAGGAACATCTTTCCGGGTCAACTTAGTCAAGGGTAAGGCTATGGAACTGAAGTTCTTAATGAACCTTCGATAATAGCCAGCCAACCCTAAGAAACTACGGATCTCAGTCGGTGTCTTCGATTGTTCCCATTATAGAACAGACTCTACCTTTTTAGGGTCAACACGAATACCCGAGGCAGATATCACGTGACCAAGGAAAGATACTTCCGGTAGCCAGAACTCACACTTGCTAAACTTAGCGTATAGCTTATGTTCTCTTAGCAAAGTTAGAGCCTGACGAAGATGTTGTTCATGCTGCTGAGCATCTCTACTATAGATCAGAATGGCATCTATGAAAACAACAACACACTGATCGAGGAAAGGTCGTAAGATTCTATTCATGAGTTCCATAAATGCAGCTGGTGCATTAGTTAGTCCAAACGACATAACTGTGAACTCATAGTGACCATACCTTATTCTAAAGGCAGACTTGGGTATGTCACTGTCCTTAATACGGAGTTGATGATATCCTGACCTCAAATCTATCTTTGAGAAGACGGTTGCACCACGCAACTGGTCAAAGAGATCATCAATCCTCGGCAGAGGGTACTTATTCTTTATAGTTACTTTGTTTAGTTGTCTGTAATCAATGCACAACCGCATTGATCCGTCTTTCTTTTTAATGAAAAGGACTGGAGCACCCCAGAGTGAAGTACTCAGTCGGATGAAGCCCTTCTCAAGCAACTCTTGCAGTTGTTCTTGAGTTATGCCATCTTGGTAGGCGCCATCCTATACGGTGTTTGTGCTATAGGTTGTGTGTCTGGGATCAAATTGATTTCAAAATCAATTTCCCAAGGCGGTGGCACACTTGGAAGTTCTTCAGGAAATACATCTTCAAATTCGCTGACTACAGGAACTTCAACATGGTTAGGACTCTCCATGGTAGTATCTACCACATGGGCCAAGAATGCATAACATCCTTGCCTCATCAGCTTCTCAACAACCATAGCTGATACAAGATAGGTGGGTAGAATCTTTCTCTCACCTTGGAAGATCCATGTGTCTCTATCATCAGCAAACACAGCTTGCTTGGATTCACAATCCAAGACAACCCTATACCTTTCCCAGGTATCCATCCCAAGGATTATATCAAATCCTTGCATTTTGAGTGGTATAAGATCCACTTGAATGCGATGATCAGAAAAGAAGAGGATGCAGGGAGAGCAAACCTCCTGCAACACAGTAGACCCTCTCAACGGAGTCTCAAGCAACAAGCTATCTTCCCTATGACTGACTGTCATATTGCAGTTACAAATCACTCTTTGAGTGATAAAGGAGTGCGTAGCACCCGGATCAATCAAAACAGATACAACGCAGGATGTAGACATATCAGAATATAACAATTCCATCTAACCTGCTACTACCCGAGGGTTGATCACTGCATTAGGTGGGTTCATTGCATAGAACCTTGTTGTCGCTTGTGGTTGATTCGGTGCTGACGATCCATCTTGGGACACTTGTCCACGTCCTCTAGCTACTCCTGGAAACTGTCTCCTCTGCGATCCTTGCTGACTTTGCCTCTGTGGTTGTGTTACACTTGCTGGTCTAGCTCTACAGTCCTTCATCAGGTGCCCCATCTTCCCACATATGTAGCAACTTCTATCTTGTTGCTGTGGTCTGGGTGGTCCTGTGACCGACATAGATACTGAACTGCGAGCCCCTTGTAGCGGTAGGCTTCGTCCTCTACCTCTACTCGGTGTTCACTGTGTCTGAGCACTAGGTCTGGGTGGTGGTGGTGTAGGTGTAGAAAACCTAGGCTTCTTGAAGTCTCTGGATGAAGATCCCTGGAACTGAGGATACGTCTTATGGGTTTGCCTCTTCTCAGCTACGGATCTCTCTATCCTTCAGACTGACTCAACGAAGGTAGCAAACCTTTCCCGATTCTCTAGGGCAGACACGAGAGTAGTCAACTCAGCATTCAACCCCTTCTCGAACCGCCTAATCCTTTCTTCTTCTGTAGCAGCCATATGCGGGCAAAACCGCAACAAATCCATGAACTTAGCTTCGTATTCGATAATGTTCATCAAACCTTTCCTCAACCTCTCGAACTGAGAGATTTTCTCATCTAGGAATGTCTTAGGGAAATATCTATTGACAAATTCCCGTCGAAAGACTTCCCATGTAGCCTCCACACTAGGCCTCTTCTGCTCTTCCATGGTCCACCAGTGACCAGCACTTCCCTTGAGAAGATAGATAGCATGTCTAACCTTCTCAACTTCTGGGATGTTCAGGATTCCAAAAGCCTTCTCGAGCTCGGTTAACCACAGGTCGGCATCTGCGGGATCAGCTGTTCCGAAGTACTCGGTTGCTCCGACTCGGCGAATTCGTTCGAATGTTTTACCGATACCTTATCCTTCTGACTGGGCAGGTGCCCTAGGTGCAGGCATGGGCATCCTATCTGTGATGTATGTCATGGTAGTCATAAACTGCCCGAACATGGTCTGAACAGCTGGGTTCCCCATGTCAGCTGGGTTGAATTGGGGTGGCTCAGGAACAAGTTGCTCTATCTCCGGGTCCCTTGCACCTTCTCAGGGTGCAGCAACACTACTCTCTTCCACATACTCCTCGTGTGGTCCAGACATCCTTACTTATCTTCTTCTCCTGAGGAGCATAAGACACTATTAGATATACTGGAAGACACTAGGAATAGACTCAACATCCTAAGTCCTATGTCTCTGTAGACTCAGCAAACCTAGAGCTCTGATACCACTTAATTATGACGATCGAATCGTAAATCATGAGGTAAACTCAGCGGAAGCGTTCGATTAGCAGCGGAATTATGAAAAATCACTAAAATTTAAAACATTTTGGAAAGAGATCTTTTAAACATGAAACTCTTTTATATAAAATAAGATAAACTGTTTACAACATGTCTTAACATTACATCTCTGTGAAATCACCTCTCGAGTGATTAGATACATCCATTGCCCTGTTATCTGTACAAGGCAAGATACAAAATTCTTGAGGCTTAAAGCCAAAAACCTCAGACCTACCGACTCCTAGGACCTGAGAGTACAGAGATGGCACAAGACATACTATCTACAGGACTTGACAGCCAGTATCTCCACCTGAGATTCACTGCTGCCCCTGGTGTTGCTGCTGCTGATACTGCTCACCCTCGGATTGGTTCCTTCGTCCTCGACGACCACCAAAAAAGATGAAACCTACGGGGGTGAGACAATTTTAAATAATTGTCCCAGCAAGAGTTATAACTCTCCGCCAGAAGCTTTGTTATAGCAATTAAAGAATAACATAAGCAAAGTAACTTAAATCATTCAATAGCAGGTTTGATAATAAGTAAAGAAACATTTACTTAAGCAATCACTTCAATAAGGAATATGAAGAACATGTATACTAGTTACTTGACTAGAACATTTATAAACCATGTAACATCAATCATTGTTTCTCGAAGTTCAACCCTAGCAGTTATGCTACGCGGTTGATTATGTTTTTCAAACATTATTATGCCCTGCGGAGATGAGGTATACCAGTCATACTCCAATCGATCATTACTAAATCGCATCGGTATCATACATAGGTCATCAAAAGAGCTGGATTCTTATAACCTCATCTTCCTTAGTTAGTGTGAGGATCAACATGCAGGACATCTCGTGTCTCTGCTACAATAGCTTACCGGGGTATTCTGGCAACTTTGCTATTAGAGTCACAGTGGCATTCTGTACTCTCTTCGCCATCAAAAGATCTCTTGTTTATCTCTCATCGATGCGGCATTAAAGATTCCCTCAGGAGATTAGTGAAACATCACCCACGCATAAACATATAGTGAAGGGTTTATGGATTAAAGTACATCTTACATCAATTCCTACACTAGGACGTAAGGATATTCACATCCATAATCCCCCACATACTCAAAAGTATGTGATCCAGGAGTTCCCTTAGGAAAACCTGTTTCACCATCATTTGGCTTCTGACAGTGATGGATCTATGATCAGGGCTCTACATGGTATGATTATACTTGATTAATTAGGAACATTTCAACATTCTTTTATCATCAATCATGTTTTCAAGCATTTACCAATTAAAACACTGCTATAAAAGAAGAATACTAAATGTATCAAGCTTAACTCACATCAGTTATCATATGAATATAAATCCTTAAACATTTCATTACTATGATTCAAGAATGAGGGTGTTTAAACCCTTAAATTATCACAAGTCATCTAATCAGCATGACCTTGATGTTGCTCATGGCTCTTACAGCCTATCAATCTCATATGTTGCCACTTAAACTAGGCAACATAGTATGTCACTATTCATAAAGATTATAACATGCTTTCAATGAATATGATATCATAACCCTTACCTGGATATGATCTCTTCTTTATAAGAACCTGCATGGTTAATTCAATCGATAATAATAAACAATCCATCTCCAAATCAGTATTTTATGAAGCAAAAATAAACCTTCAATTGAAGGGTTGTACCATCATGCCTTTATTAAGTCTAGGTTCCCTTATTAAATCAATTAGGGTTATTCAATTCCTTTCTTTTTAATTAGAGATAATGATTTCTCATCTCATACTTCAATCATGAAGTTTCATGCCTAAAGGCATAACCTGGAATTAGGGTTTATTGTTCATTTCATCATATCACCCTCAATTAGGGTTTACTATTCACATTACATGTTATTACCCTATAATTAGGGTTTACTATTCACTTCATAGTGAATTAAGGTCATATCATCATCATGTATGAAAATTATTATCATTGATGCCTTCAAATTAGGTTAAGATTCATTAATCACCATAATTACGGTTTCTATGATCTCACTATGAAGGATCATACCCTAATCATGTGTACACATACATATTGAAGGTATTTTTTTTTATTTCCATCCATATTAGGAGTCTTCTCTATCCTCTCACTAATAGATGATGTTTACATCACTCTAGATTAGGTTAGGTCAAGTCAACTTTGATTGACATAAGTCAAGTCATCACCATCATGGTCATTAGGGTTTGCTTGATCAAGGGGTATTGTTTACTTGAACCCTTCAAAAGTACCTTGATAATGTTCACCATTAATCAAAGTATACATCAACGAACTAATTACTTGTTCCCTTAATGTCTTTAGGTATCATTAGGGTTTAGGATAAACAACCATTGAACCATCTAAGCCTTCAAAGCATTAAGCATTCTTGACCTTAAAAGACCCCAAACGATTTTGAACTTTCAACCTCCAAACGGTTTTGAAACCGCATGGAAGGGTTGACCGTTTGGTAACTTTGACCTTCAAAACCGCATGGACAACTTCACACTCAAGACCGTTTGCCCCTAAATGGTCTTGAGGCCGTTTGGTCACGTTGACCGTTTAGCCAAGTTTGACTTTGAAACCATTTGAGCAAATCAGCATTGAAACCACATAAATCCAAAAGGTTTTGAAACCGTTTGATCCCAAACGGTCTTGAGACCGTTTGGTCCAAACCTCTCAAAACCGCATGGACCTAAAAAGTGTATCAACACTTGCAATTGATTAGGGTTTTCAATGTTGAACCCCTCAATTGATCATGCTAAGGTTAACCACTTATCAATTGAGCCAATTAGGTTTATCCTTAACCAATTTGACACTCAATTTATCCTCAATTGGTCACCAATTAGGGTAAGGACCAATTGGATTAGGGTTTGAAATCGACCAGTCTTCAACATTCATCAACATGCGTCTAATTGAAGTTGAACCCATTGAACCATCACCCAATTGGGCCATGTCCTAACCCCAAACGGTCTTGGGATCATTTGGACATCCTCCAAATGGTCTTGAGACCGTTTTCCCAAAGTCTCATCAAAACTAAGTCAATTTGTTAATGGTTGAACCCTAATTAGGTCACAAATTCAGCACTTTGATTATTTTATCAACCTATTATGATTGGACCTTTAATTGATCAAATTCCCTTAACCCTAGACCTCCAAACGGTCTTGGGTGATCACCAAACGGTCTTGAGACCGTTTGGGTGATGCCCAAATGGTTTTGAAACCGTTTGGGCCACTCAACCCAAACTTCAACATGATTGGTCCATTGAAATCAGTAATGAACCCGATTAGGGTTTAGGTGATTAAATTGCCTTCAACTTGAGATTTACTTGCAATTAGTTAATGATTCTTTGTAGGTGATTAATTCATAATATATCCAGCAGACCCTCAAACGATCAACGCCTGGTCAAACCTCCCAAACGGTCTTGGAGACCGTTTGAATCTAAACGGTCTTGCAAACCGCATGAATCCAAACAGTTTTGAAACCGTTTGGTTCCAAACGATTTTGCAAAACGTTTAGACCAAAAGTGCAAGACCGTTTGGTAAAGTTACATTGGTAATCACACCCATCTTCTTCTTCCTTAAGACTAAGGTCTGTTCTTCACGGTTTTGTTTGCAAGAGTGCAAGGAAGGATGGGGGAAAGAAGAACAAGCTATTTTTGCAAGAAGGAAAGATGCATAACAAAGTTTAAGGGTTTAGAGTTATAAAACCCACCTTAAGGTCAGATCTAGAGCTCCAAGCTTCCAAGCTTTAATGACGTCTTGAGCTCCATAGGTCGTCCAAGGTTGTTTCTCCAAGAATTGGTTGGAAGGGGATGGCTAGAAAGAAGAACTAAGTAAGAATTACTAGCAAACCAACCTTTTATCATGATTTCCTCCACAAATCCGAGCTAGATGATGGTCAAATCTTACCTAGAACTGGTTGGCCGTCCTACCTTGCTCAAGAGATCCGTCCTTAGTCGGTTCAAGCAAGGGGATAAGTGAAGAGAAAGAGGAAACGATCCTTTGGTTGTAAAAGAAAGGTGTATATATACTTTGGGGGTATTTCTAAGATAAAGACAATTATTTTTCCTTTTCTCAACTAGGTCCTTCCCTTCCTTTAGGCACGTCCCTTCTCCTATGCTTAGGTAAAAACTCATCTTAAACCCAAGGTCTAAAGGCAAAGAAAGCCAACATCAATACTAAGTTGTACACATATAAAGGATCATTTTGCTTACAACTTAATTATATAATTGCAAAGGTTATCAGTCTTATTTGATTATTCAAATGGAGCTCCCTCTTCATAATTCTTACTCTAAATGATGTCAAAAGTCATAAACGATATTCGAGAAGGTGTATTTTACATGTTGCACCCTATGTTTTGTGTAAATTGCACTTTACACCAAAACTAGGGTTTAAAGCACAAGGATTGCTCCACAAGCTGCATCTTGGTGCCCAAGCTTGGAGAATCCATCATACTTCATCATATTAATTCTTATGATGTCTCATCATCAGAGGAACATCCATACATGTGAAATTTGCAAGTTAACCCTTCTAATTGGGTAATTTGCACATAGGTCCCTACATTACAAAACATAGTTCAAAAAGGGCAGAAATGAAAATAAATGTTCCTCATAAGCTTTAATTGCATACCAAAAGATAACCACAAGCATTTAATTACATAATTAAGCAAAACACCTAGGGTTAGTTCATAACCCAGGTCAGGGATGTTACAGAGACTACTTGTAACGACCCCGCCTCCCGGTAACCTCCAATTAAGGGAGACCAAGTGGTCAGAGCCGTTATCCCAATAAATCGGATCAAAGGTTTGATAATTAATCAATAATAATTAAGAAATTCTACCACTAAACTGAAATTTGGTATAAAATAAAATTTTGCATACCTTTTAAAAGCTTTGGAAATCAACTTCTATCCACAACTTTGGATCTATTCTATTTAATCCTCCTTGCACTTTATTTCTCATTTTTACAATGTGTCATTTTACTGTTTGTTCATTTAAGGGTTGTACCTAAAATGCTGACAAACAAAACTACGGTCAACATATAAGAATTTGCCGGTATGTGGGGACAACCAAAAGTTCACAAATATGGCTAACAAACTAATTATCACAACCAAGGTAATTAACAATCAATTTACATTTTCAATGTATCAATCTCCACCGCTTTTACCCTAACCCTAGAATACCCTCTCTTGGGTTTGACTTAAGGCCACATTCTCAATCCCGAGCTTGGTTCCTAGGGTCACCTCTCATGGTGCCCTTTAGTCATGCAACATAGACCACCTTCTCATTCCCGAGCTTGGTGTCTGGGGTCACCTCTCATGGTGCCCATTGGTCTTCCCTCCTGGGCTTGACCTTTTTGCATCATCCATCAGGGTGGCATGTAGGTGCAAGAATACACATTTATATTACAAGTGTGATAATCATAGTGACTTTATAATTTGCAAGAATGAACATCCAACTGATAGGTTGCATTCACTACGATTCATCATTCAGAAAACCTTCGGGAAACTATTGCGATTAATCATAATTAACCACATACCTGTCAAGATGACTTGAATGTAGAAATAGTTCAACCAATCAAGAAACCAAACAAGCACGCACAAGTTGACCCTAAAAAAGGCATCCAATTTTTCTATAATTAATGATGTCATCATGATCTATTAATCCTAGTTGTTTCCTAGGGTTATTAGTCCTTTTTAGGGTTTTGAGCATAATTAGGGTTCCACTTCATTTTTATTACTTTAAACCCTAATTTTATAAAATCACTTACAAACCCTAATTATTTCATCTTTCTTTCACAAAAGATTCTAAGTTCATCTTTTAGCAACATGAAACCCTAATTTCATATTATAAGTACTTTTCTTTTCTTTTTCTCTTATTTAGGGTTTCTAAGCATATTAATCATCATATTAGGTTTAAAACCCTAAACCTTGCAATTACATCATCCAAAAAGGTTTAAATCCATCTTTATCACTAATCAAGTTAATAATGCTCGAATTAACTTATTTGCAAGATCAAATCTATCCTTTATCAATAATTAGGGTTTCTAACCACAAATTAATACTTTTTCCATCAAAATTATATATTTTGCAAAAAGATATTGATTTAGGTTCCCAAACTATTTTTAGCATATCCCTCATATTTTTCTGATCAATTTTCATGTATTAACTTTCCTCAGTTGACTTTTCTATTAAAAGATATGATTTTTAACAAGAAAATCCCTTTTTCTGATTTATCAGCAATTTCCAAAAAAGCGAGGATCGCTGGATGCGTGGTCTGCTGGTCCACTTAGGATCCAACGGCCAAGGATGCGCGCACCCAAATTTGCAAATAAAAGAACGCGAAGGAAAAAACTGCCCTTACCTATATTGAAGGCACGACGGGGGTAGGTTGGTAATTTTGCAGGTTATCTCCTTCTTCAACCTCGTGACACTGTAGCTGGTGTGAGGGTCAACTCCGCATTTGACTTCTCTATCTCGTTCGCCTGCGAGCACGCCAAACATCCATGGAGCTTCACCTCCCTCCGTCGAACTCGACTAGGGCTCCAATCGCAGGCCGCGATCATGCCGTGACCTTCTCCTACTCGCCGGACTCCTGCGAGGTTTGCTGAGGTGACGAGGGTGAAGGTCAGGACAAAAGGATCAATTGAAGGCACTAAAACACTCCTCGCGTTCTTCTATAGAGGTTAGGGTAGCAAAAGGATGTGTTGGTCTCTCGTTCACCCTCCCCTATATATAGGGTCGGGGCAGGTTCCTGCCGGATTGGGAATTCTCCCAATAGGCGGCCAATCCCCTACAAAGTAGGGTTGATTTTGTTCGTTTTTCTTTCCTGAACTCGAGGAAAACAAAAGCTGGCTTGTCTACTCTCTTGATCACGAGGAAATTTGAGAGGAAAATTCCTCCTGTAACTCACAGAGTCCCAGTCCTAGTGGGACTTAGACGATGAACGCCAGACGTCGGATCAAGATCGAACGATCCTCCTTCCTCGTAATCAACCAAAAGGAAATGCATATTCTTATTTGCAAAATTAATGCTATATCTTGGAGATAATTTGAGAAATTCATATCTCCTAATCCATAGATCCTTTTTATCTCAAATTTCAAGGGAAAGTTCATCTTGACATTATCTAGCTTTGTACGAAATTTGGGAAACAAATTCTAATGGATGAGAAGGTTTCCTTCCCTCCCAAGTTATCCTTTAATTAATCCAAAATTAATTAGTATTTCTTTTCCCTTTTCTATTATCTTGTTATTTTGGGTCCCTCGGACCTCAAGAAAACCTAAAGGCACAAATTCCCATATTGGAGAATATTTACTTGCCTTTATCCTCTTATCTATTTCTATTTCACATATTCTCCTTGTTACAACCCCAATTTTGGATTCATTTGGGTGAGAAATGTAATTTCTCACATAAAAGATATTTGAACAAATAAAGATATAATTTGTTTTTAATAAATGGATTTCGTTTACATTGGCCTTGATTGATTGATAGTGGGCTTTGCTGGCCATTGAGCCCAATTGAAGAGAAAAGAGAAATAAAAAGGAAAAGGATTTGTTAAATAAAAAGGAAATATGAGAAATAGACTTTTAAAAGAAGATAAAGGCAAGCCAATATTCCCCAATATGGTAATTCGTTCCTTTAGGATTTCTTGAGGTCCAAGGGACCCAAAATCACAAGATAATCACAAAAGAAGAAGGAATATAAATTAATTTGGATTAATTAATGAATAACTTGGGAGAGAAGGAATACTTATCATACATTTCAATCTATTTCCCAAATTTCGTACAAAGTTATATGATGACAAGGCAAACCTTCCCTTAAAATTTGAGAAAGAAAGGAGTTATGGTTTGGGAGAAATCGATTTTGCAAGTTATTTGCAATTTGGGAATAAATTCTGAAATAATGATATATTGTTTCCTTTGCTTTGAACGCGAGGAATATGGTCCGTTGGATCTTCATACAATGTTGGACACCCTTCTCCTAAGTCCCATTGGGACTATGTTTCTGCGAATTCACAGAGGGACTTTCCCTCTTGAATTCCTCGCGTTCCTTTGGGTTTGCAAACTGGCTGAGGTTTCCATTGGTTTTAGGAGATGAAACCGCGGGGAATCATCCCTAGTGTGATTAGCTTTGGTCCTGGTTTTGGGAAACGCCCAAACCAGCAGGGACTGCCTCGACCCTATATATAAGGGAGGATACACGAAGACACCAGCATCCCTATTTGATAGTCCACACCCTGCGGCTGAGTACCAGGATCAATTTCACACTTTCAAATGAGCCAACGAGCCTAACCTAGACCCTCATCGACATAGCAGACCCTGCCAAAATCCGACCGACAAGGGGGGTGACCTTGGTGGGGTTCGGGTGGCCAATTGAGGACATCTTCAGCTTCGAAGAAGGGAGGCAGAGCTCCCTAGACCGTCGGCGTGAGCAAAGGGAGACCGGAGCCCGAAGTCAACCCCAACGTTGACCGTCGTGGGTTGCTGTACAGTGGCGCGAGCAAGAAGAAGAAGACTTCATAGCGTTTTACCAAACTACCCCGATGTGCTTTCAGACCAGGTGAGGGCAAGTCAGTCATTTGCTTCTTTTGATCACACATAAAAGGTGCACGATCCCTGAGCCGTGGGATGCCGCCTAATCCACCAGACTGTAGATCGAACGACTCTCGATTTTCTGAAAATAACAAATAAACCATAAAAAAGGTTTTTCCTATAAAAAATCATATCTTGAGCTAGGCGACTCAGATGAGAAAAGTTAATACATGGAAAATGATCATAAAAATATGAGGAATATACTAAAAATGGTTTGAACACCTAAATCTATATATTTGTGCAAAAGTGCATATTTTGAATAGAAAAGGTATTAATTTGTGGTTAGAAACCCTAATTTGTTGATAAAAGATATATTTAGTCTTGCAATTAGGTTAATTCGAACATGTTTAACTTGATTAATGATTAAGATGGTTTTTAACCTGTTTTGATGATAGAATTACAAGGTTTAGGGTTTTAACTCAATATATTGATTAATATGTTTAGAAACCCTAAATTAGAGAAAAAGGAAAGAAAAGATAGAGTAATCCGAAAATTAGGGTTTTGTGGACCAAACCTGATCTTAAGAATCTTAATGGAAAATAAGACAAGAAAATTAGGGTTTGATGTATATTTTGATAAAATTGAAATAAAATTGGTAAAATGTAATGAAACCCTAATTTTCAAGAAACCCTACAATTGGAATAACAATCCTAAGGAATACAATTGGATAAATATTGATAAAAGGAAATTGGAATGTTTATTTCAGGATTTCCGTGCACCTTGCTTGCTTGATTGGATTTTCTCTCTCTACATAATTCTGTCTCCAAATCTGTAGTACAGGTATGTGGTTACGCCTATGAATATCCCGAATTAGTTTCTCAAGGATTTTTGAGGTTTTATCGATGACTTGAATTAAACTGTTGGCTGCATTTAATTCATGCAAATTATAATGTGAATATGACTATCACATAAGAGATGTGCCTACTAGCTCAGATCCTAGTCCCCTCTGTAGCTTTATAGATTGACCTAGTAAATGGCTACCAATGGGGTAGGTCCATCAGGTCATTAAATGACTTAGTAAATGGCTACCAATGGGGTAGGACCATCAAGTCATCATGAGTCATGGATTGGGCTACCTTTGGGTAGGGCCATGCGACTCCATAACCCTAAGAATTGGCTACCTGTGTGGTAGGGCCATGGGGGTAAGGATATACCACATGAGAGAGGTAGTATCCATGTCCACTGCAGGGACATCACACAAATAGGGGATAGGAAAGGATTGAGTAGTATCACTTAAAACGTAATTTTAGATGTTAAAGGATATTTGAATGACTATATTGTTAATATAGTTGCACAATTATTGTTTCCCCCACATACCAACTTCTTGCTGACCGACGTTTTGTTTGTCGGCATTTTAGGTACAAATGAAAAAAACAAATAGTAAAGTGGCATATGTGGAACAAAATGAGAAATAACGTATACAGGAGGAGTAGTTAGATTAGTATCTTCATGGATAGAAGTGTAGAAATCCTAGCTTTTAAAAGGTAAGTAAAGTTTTTATTTTATACCAGTTTTCAGATTTGTAGTAGAATTTCATAATTATTATTGATTATTTGTCGAACCTTTGATCTTGTTAATTGAATAATAGCTCTAACCTTCGGGTCTTCCTTAATTGGGGGTTACCGGGAGGCGGGGTCGTTACACTCCTTTTATTTAATTAAATCCATTTCCTTTTTATTTCTCTTTTCTTTTCAATTGGGCTCAATGGCCAACAAAGCCCATTATCAATCAATCAAGGCCATTTCACACAAAATCCATCACAAATCAAAGAAATAGATTTCATTTATTCTTTAAAAGAGAGTTACAGTTTTCATAATAAACTTAGGAAATTGAGGTTATAACATCCTCCCCTCTTTATAGGAATTTTTCCCTCAAAATTCAAACAATCAAACAAACAAATCAGGGTACTCTTTCTCCATGTCTGCCTTTAGCTCCCATGTGGCCTCGTCCTCTCCATGGTGCCTCCAAAAAACCTTTACCATCTCTATATTCTTGCATCTGAGCTCTTTCACCTTAGCATCTAGAATCCACAAAGGTGTCTCAGGATAAGTCAGCTTCCCTTGAAGCTCAATAGGTTCAGTGCTCAGCACATGGCTCAGATCTTGCACATATCGCTTCAGGTAGGACACGTGAAACACATCATGCATCATGCTATACTGAGGGGGTAATGACAAATGATATGCAGCTTCACCAATCCATTCTAACACCTCAAATGGACCCACGTATCGGGGACTCAGCTTTACTCTATTCTTAGCTATAGCTCGGAGCAGTTAGATTTTAAAAAACACATGCTCTCCCACAGTGAAATGCACGTCAATCCGCTTTGCATCAGCATACGACTTCTGTCGATCCTGGGCTCTCTTCAGCCTTTTCTTGAACAAAGCAACTTTATCAGCATACACTTGGAGCTCATCTGACCTCAACAGGGTCCTCTAACCCACATCATCCCAGTGAAGTGAGGATCGACACAGTCTCTCATACAAAGCTTCATATGGAGGCATCCAGATACTGGCTTGGTAGCTGTTGTTGTAGGCAAACTCAACTAAAGGTAAGTACTACTCCCATGAGCCACCCCAATCGAGCACACAAGCTCTCAACAAATCTTCTAACGTCTGGATTGTCCTTTCTGACTGACCATTTGTCTAGGGGTGATAAGAGGTACTAAACTTCAACCTGGTATCAAGTTCTTCTTGAACTTGCTTCCACAACTTGGAAGTAAACTTTGGGTCTCTATCAGAGATGATCAATCCAGGTACACCATGCAAACGCACTATCTCTCTGATATACTGCTCAGCTAGGTCTGACACCTTAGCAGTGGTATTTAAGGCAAGGAAGTGTGCTGACTTGGTAAGACGATCTACCACGACCCATATCGCATGATGACCTTTCTTGGTCCAGGGTAGACCCACCACAAAATCCATGGTGATCTGTTCCCATTTCCACTTTGGAATCTCTATCAACTATAAAAGCCCGCCGAGTCGTTGGTGTTTAGCCTTCACCATCTAGCACGTAAGACAGCTGGCCACACATGCCGCAATGTCTTTCTTCATTCCCAGCCACCAGAAAAACCTCTGCAAGTCCTTGAACATCTTAGTAGTTCCTGGGTGTACTGTGTATTTGGATCCATGAGCCTCTTGCAAGATACGTTCCTTTATCGATGAACCTACCGAAACCCATATGCGATTCTCAAACCTGATTCCTCCGTCTACTCCCACAGATAGACGAGTCTGTGGCTTCATCTTTAAACCTTTAATCTTGTCTAGCTCTTCAATGGTCAACTGTGTTGCTATGATCTCATTTAACAACTCAGATTGAATCTAGATTTTAGCCAAACGAACTCGATCTTGTAGCGGTTGTGGAGTCCACTCCACCAGCTCCTCCAAACTCTTCCACCGACTAGACAAAACAACTACACACTTAAGCTATTTCCGAATCAAAGCATCTTCTACAACATTCGCCATACCAGGATGATAGGCGATGGTGAAGTCATAATCCTTCATATACTCCATCCATCATCGCTGTCGTAGGTTCATGTCTCTCTGGGTCAGTAGGTATTATCTTATGGTCGGTGAAGATCTTGAAGGTAGCACCGTACAGGTAATGCCACCATATCTTCAAGGCATGGATAATAACAACTAGCTCTAGGTCATGTGTCAGATAATTCACCTCATTGGACTTGAGCTGTCGGGAAGCATATGCAACCACGTGTTGATTCTATTCCAACACACAGCCAAGTCCCATCTTGGAAGCATCAATGAATATCATGAAACCCTCATTTCCAGAAGGTAGAGTCAACACAGGGGCGGTGGTCAACTTCTCCTTCAACTCCTGGAATCGAGCTTCACATATGTCAGACAACACAAACTTCACATCCTTCTGGGTTAACATAGTCAGTGGCAAAGCAGTCTTTGAGAAATCCTTGATGAAACGATAGTAGTATCCGAACAACTCTGAGAAGCTATGAATCTCGGAGGGGTTCTTTGGTGCCGACCAGTCTTAAACTGCCAATACTTTGGCTAGATCTACGATGATTGTTCCTCCTGAGATGATGTGTCTAGGAAACATGACTTGGTCTAACCAAAACTCACATTTCGAGAACTTTCTGAAAAACTTATGCTTTCTCAGGATATCACACACTCTACCCAGGTGGTCACGGTGTTGGGCTAGGTCATCCGAGTACACCAAAATGTCATCTATGAACACTATCACAAAAGAGTCAAGAAAGGCTAGAACACACTGTTCATGAGGTTCATGAAGACACTAGGTGCATTGGATAATCCAAACGGCATGACCACAAACTCCTAGTGGCCATAGTGGGTTCGAAAAGTCAATTTAGGTATATCCTCACTCCTTACTCTCATCTGGTGGTATCCTGACCTCAAATCGATCTTGGAGAAGACTCGAGCTGATTAGAGTGGGTCAAACAGGTCATCTATTATAGGCAAAGGATACTTATTTTTAATGGTTGCCTGGTTAATCATTTGATAGTCAATACACATTCGAAGCAACCCATCCTTCTTTTTCACAAAGAGGACTGGTGCTCCCCAAGGTGATGTACTGGGCCAAATAAAGCCTTTATCCAACAACTCTTGCAACTGGGTTTCTAACTCATGCAACTCTGTAGGGGCCAATCTATAGGGTGCCTTAGATATAGGGTTAGTCCCAGGAGCTAACTCGATGGAGAAATCTACCTCCCTCTCAGGGGGAATTCCTGGTAGATCATCCAGAAACACATCTGCATACTCCCAAACCACCTCTATCTCCTCTAAGGATCACCCCTTAACTTCAGGTATGGTAACTATGGCTAGGTAGGCTCGAAAACCTTTGGATAGCATCCGTTCAACTTTCAAAGTGGACACATAAAGGCTGGTTGTCACATCCCTCCTTCCTCGAATGGTGAAGTGTGGATGGCCGATCTTTCTAATAAGAATCTTCTTCTCTCTACAGTCAATCTGGACTTTGTAGGTGGAAAGCCAATACATACTGATGATTACATCAAAATCATTCATATCGAGAAGGATGAAGTCAGTGGGAAGCTCATGGCTCAGACACTTAACTGGCAAAGTAGGGGTTTTCAAAAGAGAGGTATCAATACGACTACTCGGGGTTGTGACATCCAAAACATAACCCAAATACTTGATATCCAAACCAAGCATAGTTGCCAGATTTCTCAAAATAAAAGTATTAGTAGAACCAGAATCAAAGAGTGCTTTTAAATTTTGTCCCATGACTTCCAACATGACTACATAGTTTATACCACATTAGAAGTCTATTACATGATCTACTGAACTAAAAGGAAAACTCTAGGGGTTATCACCCTCGATCAACCTGTTATCATTCGCCTGAGCTTCTTCATTGTCGATGGTGAACACTCTAGCTTGCATTCTCTCTCCAGCTGAGGATGCTCCGACTGGTGCTCCTACTGGAGGTGATGTAGTGACTGGTTGTGCTACAATAGGATGTGACCCCAAAGGTCCTCTTGGGTCGGGCTGAGGGAAATTGGTGATGAAGTGTCCCTCTTGCTAACATATGAAACACACCTTCTTCTCAAAATGACACTTCCCAGGATGTGTCTGTCCGTAGCTGCGACACTGCTGGAGGCGACCACAAGGCTTGCCTTTGTGCCCATGCTTGCTTTTGTTGTGGTTGCATCCTTGTCCCTTCTTGTGTTCATTCCTCTACCCTTGAGCTCCTTCAGTGAAACCTAGGTATCCTTTGGAGGGATTCTGTGCAGGCATCACCATCCTTTCCATGTCCAAGGCGGTGTTGTAGGCTTCAGAGAAGGTCTTCAGCTTACTATCCATCACATGTGGCTTGATGACAGGGTGCAGATGCTCTATGAAGTGGTCCACCCTTCTTTCTTCATCCATCATGTGACCGAAATGTTCCAGGATGCAGATTTTGTGACCAAAGTCCGCAACTGGCAAGCTTCCCTCTGTCATGTTAGTGAACTCTCTTTCCTTCTCCTTCTTGGGTGAGACGGGGATGAATCTGGCGGTGAAGATGGTCTTGAAACCGGTCCACGCCATCAGTTCTTCACTTAGGTCGCTTCTCGTGATATGGTTCTCCCACCATATCTTGGCTGCACCTTCCAAAAGGTGAGTACCAAATAGAACCTTCTTGTTTGGTTGTACTTCAAGCACAAAAAATCCATTTTCGATGGCAAGCAGCCAAGCTTCCACCTTGTCAACCATTTCAGACTTATCTTCTCCCCAGAACTTCTCGATGTTCAGCTTGACGAAGTCCAAGATGGTGGCTCCCAGTCAAGGACGAACAGGCAGTGGCTCACCATTCTCATCTCTAGTTATGTCCCTGAGGGCTAAGGCATGGATAGCCTCAGTCAGCCGTTTCTGTTGCTCCATCCACACCGCATCCGTAGTGTGGACTACCATAGCCAGTTCCGGACCACCAGCCTCGTCTTCCTCCATCTGGGCTACCTCCTCGTACACATGTTGTTCCTCATATCCCGGTCCCTCCTCTTGTTCAAGGTTGCTGAAGGGTATTGGTTCAGGGTTGGGGCCTCATGTGCAGTTTCTTCAGGTCTCTTTCTCTTCTTTGAGGTTTCACCACCATGGTTCTGCTTCCTTTTCTTAGAAGTCCCATTCTCTTTATGGAGAGGCCCACCATTCTTGGTGGTGACCGGGATAGCCACAGTCTTTGTACGAGCCATCTACATAAGCACACAAACAGACCTTTAGTCTATATTTAACTAATTATACTTATTCCAGTGACATCTTAATTATGTATCTTTTATTACTTTGGTGGAGGAATCCTTAAACCTTATCATCCTTACCCATACCTTAAGAGGGTGAGGAAGAGAGAGAAAATCATAATCCCTAAAATCCTTAATAGAATTTGAGTTGAGAAGGGATGAACAAGATGAGAGACTCCTAAAGATATCTTATTTCGAGTCAAATCCTGGGACATTGGCCAGGCAGTCACACAATCTGGGAGTCCTCGTATTCCGACTAGCGCTGCAGAGGAAACTATTGCCAGCCCCCTGACGTGATCCTTTTCTAGACACCTATATCTTTCGAAAAATCCTCTAATAACTCCCTCGATTCTATGGAATTTGTAAAATTTAATAATTATTAAAGATTAAATGAGGAGCCTATGCTCTGATACAAATTGTAACGACCCCGCCTCCCGGTAACCCCCAATTAAGGGAGACTAAGAGGTCAGAGCCATTATCCCAATAAACCGGATCAAAGGTTCGACAATTAATCAATAATAATTAAGAAATTCTACCACTAAACTGAAATCTGGTATAAAATAAAACTTTGCATACCTTTTAAAAACATTGGAAATCTACTTCTATCCACAACTTTGGATCTATTCTATCTAATCCTCCTTGCACTTTATTTCTTATTTTTATAATGTGTCACTTTACTGTTTGTTCATTTCAGGGTTGTACCTAAAACTCCGACAAACAAAACGACGGTCACCATATAAGAATATGCCGGTATGTGGGGACAACTAAAAGTTCACAAATATGGCTAACAAACTAATTATCACAACCAAGGTAATTAACAAGTCAATTTACATTTTCAATGTGTCAATCTCCACCACTTTTGCCCTAACCCTGGAATACCCTCTCTTGGGTTTGACTTAAGGCCACCTTCTCAATCCCGAGCTTGGTGCCTAGGGTCACCTCTCATGGTGCCCTTTAGTCATGCAATATAGACCACCTTCTCATTCCCAAGCTTGGTGTCTGGGGTCACCTCTCATGGTGCCCATTGGTCTTCCCTCCTGGGCTTGACCTTTTTGCATCATCCATCAGGGTGGCATGTAGGTGCGAGAATACACATTTATATTACAAGTGTGATAATCACAGTGACTTTATAATTTGCAAGAATGAACATCCAACTGATAGGTTGCATTCAATGTGATTAATCATTCGGAAAACCTTCGTGAAAGTATTACGATTAATCACAATTAACCACATACCTGTCAAGATGACTTGAATGCAAAAATAATTCAACCAATCAAGAAACCAAGCAAGCACACATAAGTTGATCCTGTAAAAGGCATCCAATTTTTCTATCATTAATCATGTCATCATGATCTGTTAATCCTAATTGTTTCCTAGGGTTATTAGTCCTTTTTAGGGTTTTGATCATAATTAGGGTTCCACTTCATTTTTATTACTTTAAACCCTAGTTTTATAAAATCACTTACAAACCCTAATTATTTCATCTTTCTTTCACAAAAGATTCTAAGTTCATCTTTTAGCAACATGAAACCCATTTTTGGATTATAAGTACTTTTCTTTTCTTTTTCTCTTATTTAGGGTTTCTAAGCATATTAATCATCATATTAGGTTTAAAACCCTAAAACTTGCAATTCCATCATCAAAATAGGTTAAAATCCATCTTTATCATTAATCAAGTTAATAATGCTCAAATTAACTTATTTTCAAGATTAAATCTATCTTTTAACAACAATTAGGGTTTCTAACCACAAATTAATACTTTTTCCATCAAAACTATATACTTTTGCAAAAAGATATTGATTTAGGTTCCCAAACTATTTTTAACGTATCCCTTGTATTTTTCTGATCAATTTTCATGGATTAACTTTCCTCATCTGAGTTTTCTATGAAAAGATATGTTTTTTAACAAGAAAATCCCTTTTTCTGATTTATCAACAATTTTGAGAAAAGTGAGGATCACTGGATGCGTGGTCCGCTGGTCCACTTAGGATCCAACGACCAAGGATGAGCGCTCCCAAATTTGCAATTAAAATAATGCAAAGGACCAAACTTCCCTTACCTATATTGAAGGCACGGTGGGGGTAGGTTGGTAATTTCGTGGGTTGTCTCCTTCTTCAACCTCACGACACTGCAGCTGTTGTGAGGGTCAACTCTGCAGTTGACTTCTCGATCCCGTTCGCCCACGAGCATGCCAAATGTCCAGGGAGCTTCGCCTCCCTCCGTCAAACTCGACTAGGGCTCCAATTGCAGGTCGCGATCACGTCGTGACCTTCTCCTACTTGTCAGACTCTGGCGAGGTTTGCTGAGGTGACGAGGGTGAAGGTCAGGATGAAAGGATCAATTGAAGGCACTAAAACACTCCTCACACTTTCTGCAGAGGTTAGGGTAGCAAAAGGATGTGCTGGTCTCTCATTCACCCTCCCCTATATATAGGGTAGGGGAAGGTTCCTGCCGGATTGGGAATTCTCCCAATAGGCGACCAATACCCTACAAAGTAGGGTTGATTTTGTTCATTTTTCTTTCCCAAACTCGAGGAAAACAAAAGCTGGCTTGTCTACTCTCTGGATCATGAGGAAATATGAGAGGAAAATTCCTCCTGTAACTCATAGAGTCCCAGTCCTAGTGGGACTTAGATGATGAGCACCAGACATCAGATCAAGATCCAACGGTCCTCGTTGCTCGCGATCAACCAAAAGGAAATACATATTCTTATTTTCAAAATTAAAGCTATATCTTGGAGATAGTTTGAGAAATTTATATCTCCTAAGCCATAGCTCCTTTTTATGAATCAAGGCTTTGTGCAGTGGGTACATATGATGGCTGCCTTGGTTGTAAAATAACATAAGCATTATAGTGGAGGAGTTCCTCAAGAGTTAGTTTATTCCATGAGGCATAGTGAGGGAGAATGACCCATTCCTCAGTACAAACTAATCTAGATTACTACTGAGAACTTTGGTTAATGTTCACTATCTCATTGGGAAATTAGAAAATCATTTTGTCACACGTCTTTGATGCCCATGTCATTCCACTAAACTAGTTTGGATAAAACACCTCCTCTTGGTGTGTGACAATCATTATCCCATTCAACCTTTCTCGTTACAAACCTCACAGAAAGGACATAACATGTTCAAGAAGTAGTTTAGATTAAAGCCTTTGAGAGACACTGAATTCTTTCTAATTCCATCACACTATATCATATCTAAAATAATTATTTATTCAAATGATTTGCACTAACAAGATTCAAACTTGAATTATGGTTTATGCTCCCAAACTATGTGAATTATGAGATTTTGGAGTAATAAACATAATTGATTGTAAAAAAGTATTAACACTTAGGTATGGAGTTGGATACTTGAATGATAATAATAAATTAATAAATATGAAAATTATTTCATTTGGTCAATTCCTATGTAATATGATTTCAAATTTCACCACAGTTAATTCCATTCAGGAATAATAACACAAAATTGAAATCATTCTAATACCATCCCCTAATGATAAAGATAACTCAGGAAAAAACTAAATATATAGAAAATAAGTTTCGTCAAATATAATAATTAGTCTGTGAAGAGCTTGGAGTATTGAAATCAACTTGGGAATGTTGATTCAGTTTTGTCAACTTAAATCGATTTTTATTTTAGTCTAATTGAGAATATAATCTCATACCTATAAATATGTATATAAAACATAAGAATCATATAAATATTCATGGAATTCAGATTTCCCCAATGGTCAAAAGCTTTATTAACAATTTCTCAATTTACTATATGACAAATTAATCAATACATAGATGGGAGGGTAATTGAGAAGGTAAGAAGAAAGTAATTAGAATGATGAGAGATTAGGTGATGATGAGAGACCCTTGGCGGCGGCGGGGACATCTTTGGAGAGAGGGGCGAGACCTTGGCAGCGGCAATAAAGGTTGGATCGTGGCAGCGCGACACGAGAGTGGCAGTGCGGCAGAGGTGTGACGACACTCCGGGAAGTGTCGCGCGGCGAGGTGAGAGCTCCAGAAGTGTAGGGCGGTGAAAGAGTGTTGTGGGAGAGAGAGCTGCGAGCTGCGGCCGGTTGTGAGCGCTGTGGGAGAGAGTGATGTGTGAGAAAGGGTTTTGATTTTTGTTCTAACTTCTAGGGTCAGTTAACTAGAAAAATGACCCAACAGGTCCCATATAGGGACGGTTATTAGAAAAAAAGTGACCCAAGAAAAATTCGGTGCCCGAACAACCACACCTATAGGGACGGTTATTGTAAAAACCGACCCGAGAAGTCCACAACTATGCGGACGGTTATTTAGAAAAACCGTCCGGAGAAGTCGACCAAGCGGTACCCGAATTTTTTCGTTTCAATTACTAGGGTCGCTTATTTAAAAAAACCGACCCTATAGCTCAGCGCGCGAAGGCAGAAAACCAATTTTTCTCCGCGGGAAGCATGTTGGGTCAGTTTTCTAATAAAATTGATGCTATGTTTATGTGTGCTGCGAAAATTATGATTTTCGCGGGTCTTTTCTAGCGTCGATTACTTTAACATAACCGACCCAATAGCTATAAGCGGTACCCGAATTTTTTCTAATGACTTCTCGCTTTGGTTTTAGTTTATTAGGTCTGTTTTTCTAATATAAGTGACGCTAGAGGAAGCGACGTTAGAGGCCAAAAATGTACTAGTGTGATGAGAGTGGCTTGAAAACAACATTGAGAATAACCAAATTGATATAAACCAAAAATTTGCATGGAAACCAATTCTTATTTCCAATTCTTTTAGTTCTTCTCTAAACTTATTCCACTGAATCTATATTTTTCACAATTTGAAATGAAGTAAATTGAGTAGCTTTTATAATATAGTTGGAGGAGGTTCTTCCTAAATATTGATTTGTCCCCTTTCTAATTGTATTGTCTTTGTTAATAGATTTAGTTGGTTGGACTTCTAAGTCTAGTTGACTTTGCCTAATATAGCATGTCTGACTTGAGAAGTTGGCTAACTCATAGATAACTCTTAGGGAAAAATTCCACCAAACTTGTCCACCTTTCCTAGAATTTTTTTAGGTAGGCTATAATTCCCATAAAAAATCCAACTATTATTCATGGGTTGTATTGTAGCTCTTTAATTGGTTGAACTTAGTAAGTACATTGAGCCAATGAAATGGTCTTTAATCGTAATTACATGTGAAACATGTTTTCTATGCTTTAGCATGTTGAAAATGTTATTTGAATTCATCAAATTTTGGGTTTCTTTTATCCTATTGTCTACATCAAAAAAATTTCATTTGCCCCAAAAGTGAGAAGTACATTTCAATTCCACTAGTCCAACAAGACAAACCCTAGTTCTATGTGTTCTTTTATGTTCCAAATAATATATGAAATTTTTTGAATTATTCTCCTCCTTTGATTTGAATGTAAGAAATAATATAGGTTTATAATTAACTCAATTGAATTATGAGAGAAGTATCTATTTTGAAAGAGTTTATGTGTTAACATCAAACTCAAGATATTATATATTAAATTGCTTTCACCATAAAGGCCAATTATTCAATTCAACAAAAACCATAATCAAATATGTCTACCAATTGTCCAATGAAAATGTAATATATTACAATTAGGTTTTTATAACCCAAGATTACTTACTAAGAATATGTCATGTCTTATATCTAGATATGATCATTCTAGTATGTGAAAAATTATCTTGTAAGTGATTCATAGTGGACGAAGTTCTAAATACCACTATATCTGACCTAGTTACAAAGACATGATAACAAACAAAAATCATAGTATGGAAACTTTATGCGTACCATGTGATCTCTCTTTTACTAAGCTAAAGACAAATTATTACATTATTCATTACCAAAAGATACAAATCCCTTTAACCAAGATTTCTATAGATAGGATCTTATTCCTTGATTTTGTTTATTCACATTTTGTTTAACTTTTGATAAAGATCATAACAAATATTTATCTACAAATGTCATAACATTTGGGAAACAATCATGATGGAATCGTCTATGTTCCCATTAGACTTTGGTATCCTATCTTTCAAGTGTTGTATACATCCACTAAAAAGTTGTGACATTTTGTCACACTTGATAAACCGTTATAATTAGGTGTATCAAAGAATTGTTCTCACTTTGTTTTTGAGAATCAATTGACGAACATTTAGTAAAGAGAAAGTCCTAGTATAAACATCACATTATTCCTATTTGGGTTACATATCACCTCAATAGGAGTCAGTGGTGAGACATTCAATCGTCAAACTATTCATCCATCAAATCCAATACCACTACCTTGATAGGAAGTGTTAAACGGATTCAATGTGCCCATTCATGAGCAGTCTCTTGGATACACACAATATATACAAATGATAATTAAAATCTCACTTTTCACAAATAAACAAAATGTTTTTACATATGAGACATCAAAGCAAGTAGGAATTTTTTTTTACAAGAAAAGGAATTACACTAAACACTCTCTATATCCCACTTATCATTAATCTTCTTTGGATTTTGATGTGATGTAGTATTGTTAGTCTAGTAAAAATATATTAGATAGTTAAACATGGTCATAGATCTTTATTTTCTTCCATTATGTAAATCACAAATCACGACTTGGCCATTTCAATGAGATGATATGATTTTAAAATATATTAAAATTATATTGTAAAAAGGTCAAGCTTGATAGGGATTATAAGATAAATAATTAACATGCGATGAAAACAAACCTTATGAGACAAGATGTATGTTATTACAAATTTTCATTTATGTTGATTGACATTATTGTATGGTTCCAACAATAACACAACTTATGTGTATGCTTTAAATGCAAGTGTACACATCAGAGATGTAAAGGGACCCGAAGAGGTTAGAATGTCAAACTCAAGAAATTGGGTATGTTGGAAAATACTACTACGTGAAACAGATCAGCTAAACCAAATATGTAAGTTGATTGGTTGACTAAAATCTATAAAGGAGAATTAAAAGTGCTAAAAGTAAAGTGAATAGAAGATGAGATGAATGAATTCTTTAGGATACCAATTTCACTATGGCGTCAACCTCTACATCTAATCTATTAGATCGACACAACTTATTTTACTTCCTTGGATTAAGCATATGTATCTTATACTATCCACTTTCATGGCATACAAAATTGTTTTGCCTAATTACTAATATGCTTTTGTAGCATCAATATGAGAGGCTAAACAATATGAAATATATTTGGAAAATTACTTCATAGTGGTTAGCCCACTTTTTAGCATTTTATTGACTGTGATAATAACATATCCTCTAATTATTAACCCCACTTTTGTAGCAGTTAGCAATCTATTACAAACTTAAGGTGATCAAGCATAAATAGGTTAGTTAAGCTTTTGTGTTATCAAAATCCAAAGAAAAATATTATATTGCATTTTCAACATATGAACATGCATAGAGTTAATACAGGCATACTCCCTGATCCTAAGGAATGGGGTTTTATCCCCTCATGCTAAAAAAAGAATCAGAAAAAGTGAGGAAGTAGAAGAAAGTCATAGAAAACTCCTGAATGATTTCTAGTGGGATAGACTCTAGATGAGATGCCTCCACTGTGATCTCTCTCCAAAGAGATATCTTGCCTCCTAATTTGATGCCTTCAAGTGGTTGCCTCCTCTTTGGTTTATATAGAGAGAAATAGAGCAACACTTGTCCATGGACTGTCAGATGTGCCTTTCTTTTAATCTTGGTCATAAAACAAATGGAGATTCCATTGACTCTTCATTTCTATTGCAAAGTAGGGCTTCAATCTCAATGCCACCTACATGGGTCGACAATATTGAGAACCTTTTTTGACATTTCCCCTCCATTCTTCTCGATTCATACTTCTTTTCCTATTGTTGATTCCTTTTCTTCTTATGTTTTCCATCAAAACAAGTCCATGGTACTGATTCCTTATGGTCTTGCTTGGTCAATTATGTATTAAAACAATAATATGTCATGCAAATAATAAAATAAATGTATTTCATCTTAAATACATGTAAAATATATAATATTGATACACAAGGGTCCTTTTAGGCAATTTTGGGAAAATGTTTATAAAACATATAAACATTAGAGAAATCACCCTTAAATTATGCCAACACAAGCTCCAATTTTGGTAAAGAAACTATGTGCACCAGAATCCCCTAAGCTTGAATGTCGCTTGCCCTTTCGAATGTTGCTTTCCCTCTAGTAACAATACTTTGAATTTGGTTGAAAAATTCAAAAGAGAGACACATATGCAAACTAAATCCTTCTAATCATTTGTTACTCAACGGTACCAAATAGGTCCTCTCCTACGACAGAGCTAACAACTACTATTCAAGAGACCAATTATGAAAGAAAAAACCTCAAAATCGAACTTTTTAACACATAAGTAAGCTGAAGCAGAGAGATATACTAGAAAATCTAAGTTGTACTAGGTGTGTCACCATATCTCCCTAACTACACTACCCTATTTAGAAATTTCTACTATGGATTTATTTGCTTGAGTATGATTGAAAGAAGGGAATAAATCTTCTTGGTGGCCTATCATATAAAGTAGTGGGTGAATAAAATTGGTGGCTTGACAGTAGAAATCACACTTAATCAAAGTCAATTATGTGAGATTACAAAATAATTCCATTGTATGAAGGGTAGAAAAAAATTAAAAGTGTCCTAGTACTAATATGTTTGGTGTAAAGATGACTATTATGGATGCCTCATCCTAATGACGAGTGGAGGTGGAGGGTCGTTTAACATATAATTCCACAAACTTATTCTTATACAAGAGAGATATTATTATTTTCATTTTTGTACGTTATCCTCCATTCTCCTTCTTCTTTCTTTTTTCTTGTGTTTTTGATTTTTTTAATATTAGCTATAAAAATTGATATGTAAGCTAAGATATTTTACAACTTGGATAAGGATTAAGAAGATATAATTTTCTCTCTCCATATTAAAAAAATTGAAAGACATATATTTCACGCTTATGTATGAATGATGAAAGGAAAAATGCAACTATATGAAATTTTACATACAAATTAAACTATGAATACATAAATATTTTTGTATTTTCTTTTGTAAAGATAAATTACATCATACATATCATGATGAGATAATACCAAGGAGAAAAATTACTTGAATCAAGCATGAAGTCTATGGTGAAGATGAAATGAAGTGAGATGATGATAAGTGACTAAGAGATACAATATTCCCAACCATAATATGTCTCTCTTCTATTAGCTTAATATGTTAGAGTGATCCAAAATCTTTTTTTTTGAATTGAGTTAGGGGAATGCCAATTGTTGGTTAGTTTGGAATCAAACATCATCTTCAATCAAAAATTAAGGGTATAGTCAAAAGTTAAGATCTCCACCTATGTCTCTAAATGATTAATACCCTCAATTACTCATGTAGAGTACTCTTAAACACACAAGATAAATTTAAATATAAGGATACACAAAGGCCCATAATTCAATTCATTCATGTGAGAATTTTCTAGAATCCATCTTTATACTAGATAGATGTGGATACATGCAAGAAAATGAAAAATTCAATAAAA
Source organism: Alisma plantago-aquatica (assembly GCA_963693085.1). Taxonomy (NCBI): domain Eukaryota; kingdom Viridiplantae; phylum Streptophyta; class Magnoliopsida; order Alismatales; family Alismataceae; genus Alisma; species Alisma plantago-aquatica. The sequence continues at coordinate 622,483,334 of OY856410.1, forward strand.
ACAAATATGAACTAGCTACGATGCAAAAGCAAACTAAGATGCAAAAAAAAAAATATAAATAGTAGGGTAAGATAGATGGATGAAGGATAAGATGAATGCAAGATATATCTTGTTCCATAACCCCCGAAGTTTGAATTCAACAATGTCCTCATTGTTGAAAACAAACTCAGAGATGGAACAAGTGTAGTAGATGATCAAGTTCCAGGAGCATAGAATGTTCTTTCATGTTGCTTCAGTGAAGAAATTGTGCACACTCTTAAGAATGGGTCGGTGCCATCTATTTGTTGTCAATGGCACCAATATTTGACTATCAAAATATGGTACTCAATCAATCGTGCATCATTTCAACTAACTTGAGTGTCGATGGTACCAACATTTTACTATGCATGCACAATCAATAAACTCATTACAACATCATCGTATTGCATCAAAATCAATCAACACTACAAAATGTAAAAGATCACAAGGCTAACTCTACTGAGTAAAAGAAACAAAAACATGTTGGTTGCCTCTAAAAAAGCACTAGTGTTTTATCTCCTAATATTGACATATTTATTACCTTTGTCCCAGGTTGTCATGATTGGGTTGTGAAGCATGGTCTAGCAATCAGAATTCCACTTTGTTGTTCTCAATCCCCAGAGTTAAGTATCCCAGTCTATGTCAATGATTATGTCTACAATGTCTTGAAATAGACGACTCAAGAGTAACTCTAATCCTTTCTTTTCTGGTATATCCATTACATTAATAGGCCATCTAGATTTATGAATTTATCTACCTAGACCAACATGTCTTTGCAGATCCCAAGAGGTCTGAGCATGGAGTTATCTTCTAGTTGTAACATCATATTGGTCTTGGCAGGTTCCCTCAGTCCAAGATATTCAAATATGGCAAGAGGAATTAAATTCATGACTGCCCCAAAATTGTAGAGTGCTTCTCCAAATTTTATGCTCCCAATATAGCAAGGGATGTCAAACATCATGGGTCCTTCTATGTGGAAAGTTTTCTTTAGATTACTGCATCAACAACCTCATTGTCAATAAAATGGTTTGACTATTTGATGTGCCTCTTATTGTTGATGTTCTACTTCAATAATTTTCCATATGTCAAATTTCTCTAAAGAACCTCCACCAACATAAGGTTGATGTGGATCTTGTGAAAAGTATCCAAGAACTCCTTGAACTTATCTTCTTTATTTCTTGGCTTTAGGATGTCCATAGATTTATCTACATGAATAGTGACTGGAGGGGTTGAGTTGGGATGCCTATGTGGAGAATGTATGGCTGCTTAGAGATATTGTTCCCTAAACTGGAATCGAGATTACCATTCAGTGTGATGGGGATTGGCTCAACAAGGGCATATCTAGGCTTTGGAAACATGGACGCCTCCTATTAATTATGAATGTTCCACCTTGAACTACAACTTTTACCTACTCTTGTAGTGGGGGTGTCCTTTATTGAACTTGAGGAATAATTGGCACTTCTTGGTTTCTTTTCAAGTTGTTATATTGGATAATGTTCTATCATGTTCCCAGTTATTAGGTTCCCTTATTTCCCCAGGTTATCCATACAAGCTGTTGGGAAAAGGGATTTGTGATGGGAAGAGTTGCACATGTCGTAGTTGTATGAATGTAGAGTCTCTTTGGTAGCAAAATCCTTCTCACCCATCAATGGAAACACACTACTCTTGGACTAGAACTGCAAGTAGAAGGGAAGGATATGGGATATCTTCAATGGCACACACCTTCTCACTATAGTAAAAAAATACTCTTGGCATTCTAGTGTTGATGTGCCAATTTATTGTTCCCAATGAAGATCTCATGTCTTGTCTTCTTCAAGTCTAAAGATTTATGGGAATCTATGAAATCTGAGTCCCTTAAGTTTTGATCTAAGTCCCTGGGTTTTTCTGCTCACTCTTAGATTGATCAAAGTATGAATCTATCTTGGTAATGGTTTTGTCAAGAATGTATCTGAGACTAACTTATTTATTTAGACCTCACTCATGTTGATTCTTCTAAGAACTGTTTTGTTAAACCTATGATGGATTTTTCTAAATAAAACAGGTCCCCTATAAGATAAATATGAAACTCCAATCATGGTTGATCATCATGCTTGTAATTAACCTCCTACCCTGAATACCTGCAATCTTCATAAATTGGAGTTCTATTAAAATTCAAGGTCCCCAATTGCATTGTTAAGCCTTCATTTGTGCCATCATCTAAATCATCAATTCACTCATCATGGATCCACTGTGTTCAAGTACCTGAACAAAATAAATAAGTTTTGTAGATCAAAGGTACTCCAGAATTGTTACCAAAAAATAAAGGAAATAAATTTCAACAAAAAGATGTTAGCCAATAATTTTTGGAAAATATGGCAACAAAATTTTGACAAAAAGACATAAAAATGAAAATTAAAAGTAGAAACAAATTTGTCCTAGAGTGGTCAGCTTGAGAACTCATGTACTAGAATTTCCAATTCCTTGACAATGGCATCAAAACTTGACAAACCTCAAGTGCATGTGTTAAACACAAATGTACATGTCAGATTAGTAAAGGGACTCAATGTTGTCAATTTCAAGAAATTGGGATAGAATGAAGATACTACTAACTGAAACAGATCAACTAAGCCTAATAAAGGAGTGGATTTGTTGATTGAAATCTAATAATGAAAATTAAACGTGCAAAAGTAAAGTGAATAGAAGATGAGACGAATGGATAATTTAGGATACTGATTTTCACCATGATGTCAACCTATACATGCATTCTATTAGATCAACACAACTTGTATTGATTCCTTGCATTAAGCATACACATTCTATCATATCCTCTTTCTTAGTATAACACATTGTTTATCTTAATTACCAATGCAATTGTGTACCTTTATTATAAGAGAGTAAATGATGAGAACTATCTTTGGATAATTACTTCATAGTGGTTATCCCACTTCATAGCACATTATTGACTATGATGATAACAACTCTTCTGATTATTAACCACACTTTCATAGCATTTTTACAATCTTACAAACTAATGATGATCAAGCATAAACAAGGAAGTTAAGCTTTTCCATTATCGAAATCTAAAGAAAAAATTATATTGTAATTAATCAAAATGTGAACATGCACAATGTTAACAGTGGGATACTCATGGATCCTAAAGAATGGGGGTTTTTCCCTTTATGCTAAACAAAGAATGAGAAGAAGGCAAGAAGGAGAATAAAGGCATAGGAAACTCATGAAATGTTGTTTTGGCCACTTAGTCTCCTTCTTCTTCTTCTTCTTCTTCAAAGGATGTCCATTGGGATGTCCCCTAGATGAGATGCCTCTAATGTGATGTATCCCGAATGAGATGCCTTTTCTCCCAATGCAAGCCTCCATGTGGCTTCCCTTCTTTGGTTATATTGGGATAATTTGGGCACCAATTGGCTAGGGGTCGTTGGATGTGACTTTGTTTTAATCTTGGCCATCAGAGAAATATAGGTGCCACGACTCTCCACTTTTATTGTTAATTATGGATTAAACACTCGGTGCACCAACATGATATGATGATACCTAGAACCTTTTTGACATTTCTTCTCTATTCTTCTAGATTCTTCTTTTCTTATTGTTAGATCCTTTTTTTCTCATGTTGGTGCCACTAACAAGTCAATGATATCAAGTTTCTTCAATTTTTTCTTGGTTAGTTCTTTAGTAAGATACCAATATATCAGGACAACTTATTTTCTATAAACTCAAAATTGCAATGATTAAACCCTAGATAAATTGATACATAGTTGGGTCGGCACACATATTTGTAGTTCTCCTTTTCAGTTTCTAATGTTTTATCCCAGAGCATTAGAAGCATGGTTCTACAGACAAATAACAAAGAAGATTTTGATAAGCCCATATTGATGCATTAGGGTCTTAAAACTATTATCCCAAGCCACCAAAGCTCATGATATTCTGATCCAATTGAAGAAGCCTCCTTAACAGTTTTACAATCAAATTAAAGCATAATTTTCCATCACCCTGGACTCCAGGCATGTTCAAGGTTCATGTAAATTTCCATGAACTATACCTCCTTTATTGATTGATTTCTAGATGTTCTCCCCCGTCCACATAGACATTTTCCCCAATGGTCACACACAATGATGACTAGGGCCACATATTTTCTTCTTATTGTTGCATCACCATTCATATTTATCTACCCACCCAATGGAGTGAACCACTTGAACATCATAGCAGGAGGACTTACAAATTTATCAAAATTATTCATAAAATTTGAGATAATGCTCCATACTTGGTTCTCAATGTGGTTTCATTGCTACTCCACCCTCACTTGATAATGCTCAAATATCTCCTTGTTACGCCCTCACTAGATGAAACAACAACCCATAGTGAATTGGGTAACATGATAATATTATATTTCAAGTTCATCTCCAACCAATCATCCTCAGACACACCAAAGAAGTTATGAAACTTCCATTCCATCCTCTACACAAACCACACTCTCCTTTCTCTACCATATCCCTTAGGACATGTAGTAGACCCTCCATCATGCCTAGACACTTTCCACATTATGCATTATCAACTAAATTCTAATAATGCGACATCTCAATAGTCATCAAGGTGTCATGTTCATAAACTAAAGGTACATGTATAGTTTCTCTAGTAGTTTCAATTGACACATGGTTCTCCATTGACCAGTATGTCTTATTCATATCCCTTCACGCATCAACTTGTACGTTGAACTGGTTGAAAACTCACCGTCTACAATTTCCATCCAGCACTAGAGAACCCCTCTTTAGAGTTTGAAGATGGTGAAGATTGGTAATGTTATGGATTACCAGATTTATAAGGTAATGTTTGAAGAACTCATAAAATACTATCCATTCAATTGGACAGAACTCACCACATGGATATCCAAAATGTCTTCATTGATCAATTTCACAAGTACCCCCCTTAGTTTCTCACTTGTGGAACCCATGGGTCCTCCTAAATACAAGTTGAGCACTCATTAAGGATAACCTTCATGCAATAAGGCTTGATAACAATTGTTGTCCACTTATATATCATCACAAACCTATAGCATGCTATCATGATGCTCATGTGAAGGGGTGGTACATGTACAACATTACCTCCCACCACAAAATCTTCCTTTTTGGCATGAATTCCCATCAATGGCGCATAATAATAGACCTATTCCAATCTTGCATAGACTGCACCTTGAGGAATCCTTCATCCTTACACGCCATGACATGAATCCATGCTACAAAAGAGATATGATTAATATTATTATTACTTCCCCCAAACGAACACGTGGGTGATGTAGTTGATTCTAGTACATAAATTGATAGAAAGAAGACTAGTTCATATAGTGCATGATAGAATGACTGCCACAACCAACTTTATTAGGAAAACTAGACTAGTAATGGAGAAATTTCATGTCGACCAATCATTCATGAGGCCCTCAATCTTATTGACAACCTTTATGTAGGTATTGATGTTTAACCTAGCATGAATTATTGGTAACCCTAGGTACTTACCAAGGTTTTTCATATAGTGCATGATAGAATGACTGTCACAACCAACTTTATTAGGAAAAATAGACTAGTAATGGAGAAATTTCATGTCGACCAATCATTCATCCCTCAATCTTATTGACAACCTTTATGTAGGTATTGATGTTTAACCTAGCATGAATTATTGGTAACCCTAGGTACTTACCAAGGTTTATCATCTCATTGATACCTTCCATTTGACATATTTATACATGGAGTTTCGGGGTTCTCAAGAAGAAGACAGTTGTCTTCTCAACTGACATGAACTCAATAAAGGCCCTCTCAAAGGCTCAAAAGTAGTCTAATATGACATTTATCTTATTCATCTTGGCTTTGGTAAAGATGATAATATCATATTTAAAGGTTGCATGGGATGTTGGTGTCCCTCCTTTGGTAGTCTTTAGAGGTTTACACTTGTTTTCTTAGACTTGAGACACAATCATCTGATCTAGTCACTCAAGACACAACACAGGTAGATATGGAGAATAGGAATGTCCCTATCAAAGACCAAGTGAGGTCCTAAAGCTTTGAATGCATTCACCTCTCCATAGTGTACTTATGGTACCACACTCAACTAAGATCATGACATACATGATTATTTTAGGATATACACAAGCTTTAACAATTGTATTTCAGATGCAATTATAAGACATATGTTCATACACCGTAAGAAGATCTACCTTGATTGTCATGTAAGGTGCAGATCTAGGGTGCAACATTATGTGGATAGCCTCCCACACAAGAGATATATAATCATATATCCCTCTTTGAGGAACAAAGCTTCTTTGGGTGTTAGATATCTAATTAAGATTGAACAACTTTAGTCTCTCTACAATGATCTTTGGATATAGCTTCAACCTGGTGTTATTAAGCAAGATTGGATGGATTTATCCTTAATTTGTCAAACTGATGACCTTTGGGATCAACACAATCATGGATTTGCACAAAATAGATTCCAAGGGGTTACTAAGAAGTGCTCCGTTAATCATCTATGTAACAAGATACATAGTTTATTTTACTTATCTAAGAGAAACCCTACATCTATTCTGTCTGGGCCACTAGACTTATACCTCCCCATCTTGCTCAGGACGTGGATGACCTCATCCTATGATGTGGCGACTCCAATGATTTTTAGATGATCACTAGATAGTTGTATAAAGTTACATGAAAACATATCCATCTCCATCTTTGTTGGATTCCCGGTCTATGTTAATTGCTTTTGGAAGTGATGTTGTACCATGTTGTTTGAGTGGTAGGATTTGTGAACTAGTTACCTCGAGAGTCAATCAAAGCAGTTGTTACTTCATTATAGGAGGTCACAAATGTAGAAGTTATAGTGAGGAGGTCACTTGTATTGAATAATTATCATCATCATCATCATCATATGTAGATAGTCACAATGATAATATAGATACATACATATATATGTCTACGTATGTATATATGTACATATATATATGTGTGTCTATATGTCTATATATATGTATATATATAAACATATATATATATATATATATATATATATAAATATATATATATATATATACATATATAAACATATACATACATACAACACCTTGATTTACCACCCTCCTGGACGTTCGACCTCCGCCACGGGTGTGGGAGAGGGGGAGAGAAATCTTTCTCTCTTAATTCCATATATATATATGTAAATATATATATATATATATGTATATATATATATATATATATATATATATATATATTCACTACCCATGCATGTAACTAACTTTGGTCACTCATGGATCTATTTTGTAATAGAAAGATACTTGTTTGTAATGAGACATACATGATTGTAACGAGATGAGCAAATTTGTAATACAAATACTTGTTTTGTATTACAGCGTAAAGTGTTGTAATAAATATATTTTTACTGTAATCAGACGTGTAATACAAAACGAGTTTTTGTATTATAAATTTAGTCATCGCATTACAAACAATGTTTGTCTCATTACAAATATGTATCTTTCTATTACAAAAGAGATCCATGAGTGACCAAAGTTATATATATATA